>BGPR01003695.1:0-50352 GCA_013235015.1 Araneus ventricosus
CAATACTTTCTCTTTGTATACTTCATATACGAGAAAGTAAAAACATACAAAAACACAAGCCACATAGTGAAATACAACAGTTCAAAGCTCAAAACCTCATCAATTATAAAAATGTAAACACATAAATGTTTTAAAATGAAAACACGCAATTACAAAAGCACTAAAAATACACTGAGGCTCCAAAAGTCCATGTTACACACCGTCACATTAAAATTATGAAAAAAAATCACACAATTTTTTTTTTAAAATTTAGAACACCAAATCAAAAAACCATTAAAAAACCAAGGGTCAAAAAGTCAAACACACACAAACACTAGATCAACGTATAAAAATCTTAGTATGTATAGTCAAGTGTAAAAAAAGAAAAAGAAATCAGGTCATGTATATAAAAGTTGAAAACAATTCGATTTAAAAACAGCAGGAGACATATGATAAATGTCCAGCTCACCAGAGATCTTGTTACAAGTCTTATAAAATTTATACAACGAGAACCTGTCAATATAATTAAATCTAAAATACACATTAGAAAAAGAACCCTGGTTCCTCAAAGATCTGGCAGGCACAGCGAAATTTATAGCATTCAGTATATCAGTACAATCGATCGAACCATTGATTACCTTGTAAAACAAAAGACCACAAGAAACATCTCGTCTGGAACACAAACTAGGCATATTAAACATATCAAGTAGACACAATGATTGAGTTAAGGGCTCTGGTTTTCTTATTTATAAATTTTTTTGCCTAGATGCCTAATTTTGGACCCCTTTCGAAGTGCCGCCCGGTGCATACCGCTCCCTCCACCCCCTTTATCTACGCCGCTGCATCTAACTACGGGGTCTATTCTGGTACCCCCGGTTGGGATTTGGGAGTTGGGTTGGGTTCCGTTGTTAACATGCGGAACCCAACCCAACCGGGGGTGCCAGAATAGACCCCTACAATGTCCTCACGACTTTCAACGAATTCCGTTCCGATTGACAAGTGTGGCCCTGCGGTCAAGACTTCAGACAGAGAAGTGAACTGACGAGATCGAGTTTAATGTGACTACAAAATAGATACGCAGTTTGCAGTAATTCTTTCAGTTTTTCCAACTTTTCCATTTAATCGTCTTGCGACTGCGTAGGGCCCTGATGGTCGCTGCGGGCAAGACTTCAGACAGAGAAGTGAACTGACGAGATCGAGTTTAATGTGACTACAAATAGATACGCAGTTGTGCAGTAATTCAGTTTCAGTTTTTTTCCCCAACTTTTCCATTTAATCGTCTGCAGACTGCGTAGGGGAGCCCTGTGGCGCTGCGGGCAAGAACTTCAGACAAGAAGTGGTGCAGCGAGATCGAGTTTAATGTGACTACAAATAGATACGCAGTTGTGCAGTAATTCAGTTTCAGTTTTTTTCCCCAACTTTTCCATTTAATCGTCTTGCAGACTGCGTAGGGGAGCCCTGTGGCGCTGCGGGCAAGACTTCAGACAGAGAAGTGAACTGACGAGATCGAGTTTAATGTGACTGCAAATAGATGCGCAGTTGTGCAGTGACTCGGTTCCAGTTTTCAAATCATTTCTTGTTTTGTTTTAGAAACCGACGTCGCTTTTGTTTACGTGAATAAATATGTTGTTTATAGACGTCGAGTTGGTCATTTGCACCATTAATTAGTGGACCGTACAAGTGGTGACCCGGTAAGTGTCCTTTTCGTCTTAATTTTCCGATCGAGTCGAAATGCCGAATTCCGCTGATATTAGGCTTAGCGAGAGTAGTAATTCTTCCGCAGAAAGGCCAGGTTTCTGGAGTGACAAACCAGAGTTGTGGTTCGCTCAGCTTGAGTCTCGGTTTGCTTTGGGAAATATTTCTGTTGATTCTACAGAGTTCGTACGCGTCCTTAGAAGTCCTTACTTTTACATTTAGTCCTTACAAATCCTTATTTCTATGCCCCATTTTTAAAAAGTCCTTACTTTTTGCCACATCAGCTAGAGCAAAATACATGCAGTATTCAGAAAGAGAAAGATCCAAAGAAAAGACTGAAACAAAACGACTGAAACGAAAAGCTCTAGGAGGAAATGGATTTTTGTTAAACAAAAGAAAATGTTCCAAACCAAATACACCAAACAAATGGGGAAGCAAATGATTTAGCTAATGAGGCTGAAAAGTCAAAGGACATAAATTTATTTATTCAATCGCATGAACTAAGAAAAACAACTATTGAAAAGAAATCAAAATAAATACCTTGGGTGTAAAATTGAATGAAAAAAGTTTGCAATTAAAAGATATTTAATTTGATTACCAGTTTCATGGTTTTTTTTCATCAATTTACTAACTCGTATTTTTAAGAATTTTTGTTGTGTTAAATTTGTAATGTATCTTCTATCTGTGTTTTATATTATACTTTATCATCTAATAGGTTGAATTTGCAAAAATGACACATTTTATTTAAAAATGCGTGCGACAATTCGTTAAGTTTATTCAATTTAGAGGTCCTTATTTTTTGGTTTTGTAAGTCCTTGATAGTCCTTGATTTTCTTTTAAGGAAATCTGTATGAACCCTGCTCTACCAAGTTTCACTATTTTATAGCAGCTTTAAATAGTAACGATTTAACCTGCGTTTCAGATCTTGTTCTCAATCCGCCTCGGGCCGATTCTTATAACAGTCTTAAAACTAGGTTAATTGCTCAAAATGCTGACTCCTAATCTATGAGGTTAAAAAAAACTACTTTTATGTATGGAATTGGGTGATAAAAAGCCCTCGACGCTTCTTTACGAAATGAAAAGTTTAGCTTCTGATGGGATTTCGCTGAGTTGAAGGGTTTATGGGTGCGAAGATTACCTGTTCTTAATACAGCAAATTCTCTCTGTAAGTGGTGATAATTTGCAAATAATTATAGGGATAATTTGCAAGCTTCATCTAAAATGGCAGATAGTATTTTCGAGATTTCGAAAGATGATTTAGTGGCGTCTGTGTCTGATAATCTTCAATCTTGAGATGTAAATAAGTGAGAATCGCTTTGCAGCTGTTGAAAACAGATTTTCGAGACTAGGGGGTCTATTCTGGTACCCCCGGTTGGGTACCTTTCCTGGCCGTTAACAACGGAAAAGTGACACGTCCCAAATCCAATAGCGAGGTACCAAATAGACGTCATAAATGGCGTAGATCAGCTCCGTAACGCTGAGGGTCTGTGGGTTCTAACAAACGCAAATATTAACCCGTTCAGGACCAGCGAAAAGAGAAAGTCGAGCTTCCCCAGGCCCTCGCGTCAAAACTCTGATGCAACATTATTCGAAAAAGTAACGGTTTTTACCGCCATCTAGTGCCGTTTAAAAATTCAAATAAAACTTTCAAGTAGCGATCACATATATGTGATGATAGGCTGTAGGGCACGGAAAGAGTGATCACATACATGCGATGATGGTCCTGAACGGGTTAAGTTTGGAATTAGGGCAAAAGGATGCGAACAGCCATGCATTTTTAAATCGGGGAAAACTAGTTCATCCTTCCGTTCCGGCGTTGACGGTAAAAAAGGTCTTGGTTAAGCGCTTGTTTGTTTATGATAAGAATACTGGTCGTGAATTTTTGGTTGACACGGGTTCAGCAGTTAGCGTTTTACCAATTTTGGGAAGTAAAATTGTTCCTTCTAAATTTTGTATTGTATGGAGCAAACGGAACTAAAATTAACACATTCGATATTAAGTTAATCGCTTTCAATTTAGGATTAAAACGGAAGTTTCAGTGGCCTTGCATTCTTGCATCGGTTTCAAAACCAATATTAGGAGCCGGCTTTCTTGAACACTACAATTTGTCAGTGGATATGAAGCTTAAGAAATTATTAGATGGCACCAGTGCTATTGGTCTTGAAAAACCTATTTCTGCGAATGAACCTATATATGTTGCTACTGTTCAAGGAGATTCTCCATATGTAAAGTTGCTTCTAAAATTCAGTGAAAACCAGTTGTTCATGTAAAGCATAACACTGAGCACCATATTGAGACGCGTGGTCCCCCTGTATTTTCTAAAGCTAGGAGATTGGGGCCCTGAAAAGCTACAGGTGGCCAAACGCGAATTTCAGTACATGGTTTCGCAAGGCTGGTGTAGACCTTCGAAAAGTGCATGGCCAAGCCCCCTTCACATGGTTCCCAAAAAAGATGATTGGAGGCCATGTGGAGATTATAGGCGTTTAAACACTCAAACTGTACCCGATAGGTCCATTGGACCTTATGCATGTGACGTCACATCCTCCGACACGTGACCTGCCGGAGGCAGCCATTAAACAGCTGACTCAGAACTGCTTTTATTTCCGAGTCGCTTATAGGCCGATCGTTTTGTTTATTCCTCCACAGCTGTTTTTCTATGCTCTCGAACCCAAACGGTGCATAATGTCCGTTCTTCCTAGACGTCGAGTTGGTCATTTGCATCATTAATTAGTGGACCGTGCAACAAGCTATAATTGCTACAAGCTATAGTTGACAAATCGTAAGTCGAAGAGACCATGTAGTTAGATGTAGTTCCAAATTTCTCCGTCGTCATTAAAAAGTATTATTCAACAAAAGTGTAAATGGTAATTTAATAACTGCTGTAAACTCCCGCTGCAACGATAAATCCCTCTACAACAATAAAATTTTGTGGTCCCGGTGAATTTGCATAGAACATAATGCTAATCTCCCCTCAATATAACGATATTCTATACAGCAATAAACCCCTGTATAATAATGCTTTTTAAAAAATCTCAACACCATTCTTTTCCTCTGTAACAATATTTCATGGAGGATAAGCAAACTGATAATTGTTTCATAATCTATTCACCAGAATTGACATCAGGCGACTTTATTTTTGTTCCCTAAATTTAAAAGTGAAATACTTGGTAAATTTTTTTACTCTCTGAGAAGGCATTGAGAGTAGCTAAACACTCGTCCCCATTACGACAACGCTGGCTGTCACATCGAACAAAATAAAGATTTTGAAGGAGAATAACTAAGTTTTCTTTTCCACAGTGTCTATTCACCAGAACTGACATCATGCGACTTTATTTTTGTTCCCTAAATTTAAAAGTGAAATACTTGGTAATTTTTTTTAATCTCTGAGAAGGCATTAAAAGTAGGAGGGTTTTAAAAAGACAGGGGAGTTAGTTTCCTGAAGAGGAGTGCAAAAGTGCTTTAAAATTTACTTAGGGCGATAAATAAATGCGCTGGCTAGTTTAAATAAATTTTGATGCTTTTGTAAAACTCGAAGTACTCACTTAAAAAAAATGCAACTTCTATGCTGAACTCTTTTTCACTTTCTTGTATACGAAGTTTATAGAGCGAAATTATTGTGGTCGTCAAAAAATTTGACCCCAAGATTTTGATATATCAGTGGCGTAGCGAGGGGGGTGAAAGGGGGTAAAGATGCCCCCGGCGCCAGTTTTAGGGGCCCGGGTAGATACAAAATATTGGTGCTTGCAAGTACTTTTTTAAAGCCAAATAACGATTAGGGGCAAACAAGTAATATAAAAAAAATTTTTTACACTCAATTCCTACTTTGGTCAACAAAGAAAAATTTTAATTTGGAAATTTTTTCTCCCATATAAAACTAAAATTAAATTTAATTAATGAATTAATATTTGAAAAAACTGTATTAACATCAAGTGTCATCCTCTACAAGTTTTAAAAAATGTATTTGAACTTGAGTGGATGAATAAAAAGTATTTTATTAACGATTAAATCTTGTAAATTCCCTTTGTTGCCAAGGTTGCAAATTTATCGCCAAGTCACTAAATCTGTGGTGTTAATAGTTTTCGAGATATAATGAAAAACGTACTGTGCATGCGCGAAGTTATGGCTAAAATATGGGGGTGCTTCGATGATCCCATGGGCCATCCATATACCCAAGATCCAAGTCTGTAAATGTTGATAGTTTTCGAGATATAATGAAAACCGCACTGCGCATGCGTCATGCAAAGTATGAAATGACAGACAAAAAAGCGAATTAATATTGCATTGTCATCTAGTTCTGAGCTACGTTTAAAGTTTCAAGTCTCCAGCTCACCGGGAAGTTAGTTTAAAATCGATTGCAAAATTTGAACAAGATATAGGGAGAGTGTGAACTAATAGTAGGAATTGAAAAAGACAGCTTATTTAAAGTATCTTAAGAATACTTGATTTTAGTGCCATAAGTGTTTCTTCACTAATTTCTTTTCTGGATCTTTAAATGGTATAAAAATAGCATTTGTACTTATTGTTGTAAAACAAAAGCCTTCATAAACCAATGAAATTTCTTTAAAATCTAAATTTTTTTGGAAAAAGTTAACCGAAGTATTGAGAAAAAACTTGTTTAAAGATGAGGTCATCATTCAATGCACTTTTAAATCAAATTCCGCAATTCATGTCTAGCGATGTCGTTACACGTCGCCAACAGACACATATCCTCACCTTTTTATTTTTGTTTGAATCCTTTGTGTAAACTCTGTGTTGCACGTTTATCCCTCTTCCGTAAATACCCATCTAGTCATTTCACACCTTTTTTCTTCTCAAATGGATGTCTGAAGAAGTTCCTGCACTTCTCGTGCACGCGTTTGTCTGTTCGAGGAACAATCCTTCCATAATTTGTGTACAAAGAGACGCATAAATTCATGGAGACGACTCTTTTATACAAATCATTTCAGCAATGAAATGCTAATCAGAGGTGGGAAATTGGAAATTCCCCCCTTTATACCTGCAGACAGTGACAACTTTAACACGGATACTTGTTTTCAACCTTCATCTCTTTCCGAGTAGACCGAAAGGAAGATGCTCAAACCGAATGTTCCTGAATACAATCGACAACTTTAGCACGGATACTTGTTCTCAACCTTCATCTCTTTCCGAGTAGATCCGAAAGGAAGATGCTCAAACCGAATGTTCCTTGAACACAATCGGCTTTGGGAACAATTCATTTAATTGCATGGCGCCGTCTTCAGAAATCTTCGTTGACCTATTATATCGGTTAATAATAATTTTTAATTGAAACGTTTAATAGTTCTAGTTTAAGAGACAAACGCGTTTTCTGAAAGACGCCATACGAGCCAAAAAATCTGACTTACAATGCTTGAAATGTTATCTCATGATAGGTGGAGGATATACGTTCTTGGAATATCACGCCTCCAACTACTTGTCGAATGCCAGCCACTGAAGCAAGTTGATCAAGATTCATCAGGAATTTACTGAAAAGTACCGAAAGGTATGGCACGCCCTCGAATTCTTCTGGTTCGGAGGTTGGTCCAGCTGAGCTTGAAGCGGCTGTATACGTTACTGTTATTCCTTTTCGCCTTTTCTGTATTTTCTTTCATTCTGGATGCTGTCGTTCATTGGAACCACCTGTTAAGGTCGAAAAATGATGTGGATTCATTTAAAATTGTGTCGTCAGACAACCTGGACATCGCTGTTGCAAGCAACAGTCCAGATGGTTATAAGCCAACCACCTTGCGCAGAGGGTCGGACACCTTAACGGTGGAAGCATTTCTGGACAAGGCCGCACCGCCAGTGGAAGTGAACATAGCCATCATGGAAAGCATGCTGAACGTTGCACGCATTAAGCGAATTTTATTCCGTCTTGGAACGCAGACTCCAGAAGGGCGAGTTCTAGTTCTGCAAGGATGGGTGAGTTCAAAGTCGGCGGAAGGAATTGTTTTGAAAAGCGATAAAAACTTGCAGACTAAACGTTCAGAAAAGAGCTGTCATTTGGTGGATTCGGGATGGCGGAAGAGGAACACGTGCAGCCGCGTGCCACCGGTGGGTGAGTACTGTCTGTGGAATTTTTTCATGAAAAGCAAATTTGTCGTATGGTTTCAGTTTTCGATGGTCGCATAGATTTCATAAATATAAACAATTATTTTATAAACAATTATTTTGATATATAATTTCTGTTCGTTCCTGTTCCTGGGATATTCATCGTTCTTGCCTAACAAAGAGTTGACGTGTAGTTCTAAAAAATTCTCTTAAGGTATCCGACTGTGTTCAGAGACATTTTTTTGAAAAATAACTTAGATATATTTTAATGTTATTTTTCAACTGCATATGTTTTAAAACTATGAAAATATTGTAAAATTAGGCTTTCAAAATAATATATTTTTTAAAAAAACTGAGAAATTTGAAGAAAAATGACTAAAATATTTGCCTTACGCTAACAGCCATAGACAAAATCATATTCTAAATATACATAAATCCTTGTAGGAGTACATTTTTATGACAGTTATCTCTGTTATGCTCTAAAATATTTCTTGTACTTCAAAATTTTTGAGATATAGCTGAACATAGTTACTAAACTGGTAATTTTTCATAAAAATTGCTTTTCGTTTATATTTAAGCACTTAAAAATAATACCTGATTTTAAAATTGACCTTAGTTTTTAGAGGAAAACATCAAGCATGTCACAGAAAACAATCTCGGAAAATTTCATATCAATACTAGAATAACTTTTTGAGAAATCATTGTTACGGTTAGTTTTCCTCAAAAATATCATTTCTCAGAAAACACATTTAAAGTTTTCATGCAACATAAAATAATGCTTACAGTTCGGTAATAAAACAGCTGTAACTCCATTTGTAATTCACGTAGAGTAAAAAGCGAGTCAGTTTTAGAAAGCTGATTAAACAGGCTACAAAATTAAGTCGTAAAATATTTTTTGATAATTTCATCAAAAACGACGATTTTAAACCAGTCGGATACCTTAATTGCGAGTTAACATTTTCTTGTTTAAAATTTTTCAACGCCGCTTAAAATATTCTGAAAGAGTACATTCTTAACAGAGACTGCACCTTCTAATAATAACTCCTGCTAAAATAGTTAAATCTCTTTTTTTAAGTTATAACAAAGGCAGAGTGTATCCTACTGCTTCTCATCATAACTGGCGTGCACCATGACCTATGATGTTACATTTCCTCTTTATTATTACCATAATATTTACGTCCTTCCCCTGGTGTGGTGCCAGCTCGGGTGTCGTATTCGTCATCTGACCGCGGTTCAAAATTACGAGAAACGTCCCAAAATAGCCCTCGTGTTGCTTCAAAACGGGACGATAATATAACTAAACTAAATTACTATAATATTTAAGAAATATCCGTTTCGTCGAAACGGGACGTTAATATAACTAAACTAAATTACTATAATATTATGAAATGTCCGTGTTGCTTCAAAACGGGACGTTAATGTAGCTAAACTAAATTACTATAATATTTAAGAAATGTCCGTTTCTTCAAAACGGGGCGTTAATATAACTAAACTAAATTACTATAATATTTAAGAAAAGTCCGCAGTAAGAACAAATTTTAGTTACAAGAAAATGTGGTGAAACCTATTAACACCTCAAAGACAATGTTATAATTTAGTGCTTTGAATTGTGAAGGTATTGTAAACATTTCCAAACATACTTTATATGGTAGACCAAGTATGATAACAACTCCCGCACATTGTGATAAATTATTTCTTCCAGAGTTAATTAAATATTTTATTTCTGTTCCGTTGGTTCATCGTCTCAACCATTTCTATTAAAGATAGAGATTAGTCGTTCGAAATAACCTCTTGTGTGTTTTTTATTTGCAAACTAGCCAAAATTTAAGTTTTTTTTATATCGTAAATATATCGCCCCTCGATATAAACAATACATCCCTCTATAGCAATATCTTTATTTGGTATCCAAAGTATTGTTGTAACGAAGATATTACTGTAACAACATTTGCAGGGATGGCCAATAATTTAATGATTTGTTTTCAAAATCAATAATTAAAGAACTTTTTTGGGGCCGAAATATTGTGACTGATAATATGTCAAACCTGTCACAACGGCACGTGAACTCGTCCATTTTTTTTTAATGAATATAATAGAATATGAATGTCATGGGATGTTTACTTTATCCCTTTTGACCTAAAAGGCACAACCATTTGTACTAACTATCATTAATTTTAGATGAACTAATATTTAAATTGGTCATTTAATGTTAACTGTTAACAGATATTTTAATATCGGAAGTAACAATGCTCCTGTCTCGCGATCTCGCGTGAATATCCTCTTCCTCTCCGTACGATAACATTTCGTTCGAATCGTTTCAAACGCTCTTCTTTTAATTTCCAGTGAAGTTTTCACTTTCGTGACCACGAGACAGTGAGTACCGTTGCTGAACTTTAAAATGTCTTGAAGCTTTGCAAATTATTTTAGTCATCTGTTTGAATTTGCTTCAAAAAATTATCTGCCTCTTTTAAATTACCTCCCGTCTTTAAATTTAAAGGATTTCATTTCTGTTGTAAAATGATAAGCAAGCCCATTAACTCCCTAACTGTTTTATTTTCTTAACTATCTAATTATACAGTATCTCCTGTTTGGGAATGCGTTATTTTAATTCAATCGAGAGCCTGCTGGATAAATGAAATTCCTATGGATTCCACGTAGGGATTGCAATCCGGAAAACCGGATCCGGCACCAGTTTGCCGGATCCGATCACCGGATCCGGTAAATTAAAAAAACAAAACATGAAGCCGATTTCTTGCAAAAATACTTACGTTGTTGCAAGAGTAGGTACTTAAATGTTTGGTGTGTACGAGTCGTTCGACGCTGACTCACCCGTTTCACATTTAGGGGTCTATTCTGGTACCCCCGGTTGGGTTGTGAGTTGGGCTGGGTTCCGTTGTTAACGTGTGGAACCCAACCCAACCGGGGGTACCAGAATAGACCCCATAGACATTCTTATTGTTCAATTGATTGATGAATTATGTTTATGTTACATTTACGAGTACGAGAATGATTTAAGTAGATAATTAGACATAGAAATGAATTGAGTAACGATCCATATTTCTGATTTTTCTTTATAATACGACTTTCTTCTTACAATTTAAAACGTTAGTTCGGTCACTATGTAAGTATGCACCTATTTGTGTTGCATTGCAGGTACTAGTCTAAAAGTTCTAAAACAAACATGTCACTTTTGAAACCAATTCAAAATGAAAACAGGAATATTAATATACTTACAGAATAAAAAAAAAAGATGATGATGATACAAGACGAACTGATGACACATTTACTATGCCGAAAAAAAAAGTTGTAAGACTAGAAGTGAAAAATATCTTGGAAAGAGTTGTTCAAGATGATAGCTTTAAAGAAAACGTAGATAATATAGTAGAAAATAACTGAGATTCATCGTCACTGAAAAGTGATTTGACATTATAGAAAGAATTACAAATGCAAATCCAGCAAGATAAGAAAACCTAGAGCATAAAAACCAAAAAAAAAGAGAGAGATTATGAGAAAACATTAAAAAAGAAAATGACTGTGTGCATGCGAAAGTGAAGGAGTTAGAGGAAAATACTTGTCTTCTATTCATGAGTATTTGTTGACAATAAAACCGACAAGTGTAGAAGCAGAAAGGGCTTTCTAGGCCGCTGGTTATATTTGTAGCTCTGTAAGAAGTCGATTGACAGATGACACAATTAACACTATTTGTTTCCTACGATAATTTTTTCAAAACCAAAGTGAGTTTTTTTTAATTGTTTTACTTAAAATAATAATTTAAAGTAAGTATATTAAAAAAATACGAAAAAGTTTTAAACTCGTTATTGTATAATTGTGCCATTGATTAAACAGATTCATGATGACTGTCATAATTATAAGAATGAGACTGCTTGGCGTGTCTAAAATACCTAATAATTGTGACCTCAGTTGATAAGCTTGATTTAGTTAGATTTAATATAAGTTACTTACATAATATAAGTCGCATTACAAGTTATCATTGATGTTATTTGTGAAATCTAGTAAGTGAGACTGAACTTAACCGCCGGTCATTATCTAATTATTACTAAATTAATATAACAATTACAATTTAACTACATACACTGTACTAAATTTTTATTGTTGATTCATACGTAAATGTTGATTAATTATTGAAGGCGTGGAAATTGGATGCAAGTTAAGTTCATAAACATTTCTTTATTAAAAACATGGATGAGATGAATAAGATGCACCACACAGGCGCTCACGCAGACAAGCACACGTACACTAGAACTAAACCAAGTTTCGCAGAGGGAGAGAGTTAAATACAAGTGAGCGAAACCACAGCGCCAATCAGCAATGCTGAATCTGCATAAACTGCTATCATTCGCCAATGCTTGCATCCAACAATTATAACAGTGTAAAAAAAAATGATTTCATGAGAAATTAACGCTTTTTTCATAAACTTTGTAATACACTCACTTTATCATCTTTTATACAGTTGATTTTGGAATGAAAAGGCAAAATAGTTTTGATGTGTCCAATCCGGCCGGATCCGGTTAGATCGATGGAAATCCGGCCGGATTAAAAATATATAAAAATTGGACACAAATCTACAATTAAGATTATAAGCCCATATACTAAATTTCATTATCTATGTAATTTTTTAAAGATAGCTATTTAGTAATAATATAGCTATTTAATTTTTTGAGTTATAGAATTCACATGAACGTGGACAGACAGACAGACGTCCTGTTTACGGATTTTGTCCAAACTTTGATAGAAACCTACATATTATGTGTAGAGATCGCATACCAAATTTCATCCCCGTAGCTCTAATAGTTTTCGAGTTATCGTGTTCACAGACACACACACAGACAAACATAATTCCAAAATTGTGTTTTTCGGACTCATGGAGGTCTAAAACGTGGAGATTCGTCAACATCTCGAGTTCGAATTTTTAGACGATTACAATACTTTCTCTTTATATACTTCGTATACGAGAAAGTAAAAATGAAATCAAAACTTAACTCCGAACTACTGATTTGGAGCGTATGTGGTGACCAAATTCACCGGTCTATTAACCTCTCACGAAATTTAGACTTCAACGGATGTATTAAACGTGTAATGATAAAAATTACGATCCATCTCAAACATATATATATATACGCTTCCTTTTATAAAGACGGAAACGTCCAAACCTTACATGGCCGATGATCCTTTGTGAAACTTTTCGGTCTAACTGGTTGAGTAGTCATGAATTAAGTTATTTTAAAAAATGCATAATGCTACTTGCATAGTATCTGATAAAGATTTATTCTACTTTAAAAATAGTGCATTTCCTCTATTTAATCCGTTTAACCTTATTTAAGAACTATATCACAGGATCACGGAAAAATTTAACATGCAGACACTTATATTCCTCATATCCTTCTCTTTAATTTGATTTATCATTTTTGGGCTGACGGATTTCTGTAAATTATTTGAAAAATACATTTTGTCTGCTGAAAAGCTGGCAGTTTTCTAACTACATTCAGTGTTTAACTTAGCCATTGTATCGATCGGCTCCGCTCTACGTTTTTACTTTCTCGTATACGAAGTATACAAAGAGAAAGTATTGTAATCGTCAAAAAATTCGAACTCGAGCTTTTGACGAATCTCCACGTTTTAGACCTCCCCGAGTCCGAAAAACACAATTTTGGAATTGTGTCTGACTGTGAACACGATAACTCGAAAACTATTAGAGCTACGGGATGAAATTTGGTATGTGATCTTTACACATAATTTCTAGATTTCTATCAAATTTTGGACAAATTCCGTCCACTGGAAGTCTGTCTGTATGTCCGTGTTAATGTGAGTTATTGCGATGACAAACTTAAATAGCTAGGTGGATAAAATTTGGTACACAATTTTAACATCATGAATGTAGGTTTGTATCAAATTTTTCACCAAATCCGTCAAAGGGTTGACTGTCGACCTGTATAATCGCATACTTTTGAGCGCAATAACTTCTTAGAAAAATAAATTTGGTATGTGGCCTTCTTACCTTAATGGTAGATTTGTGTCCAATTTTTGTGTCAATCGGTTGAAAAAAGGCATTCAAATTGCAAATTTCGTTTTCTTTATCTTGCACCCAGCCCTATTGGTAATAACGCCGGCTTCTAATTCCACTTCCTCGTTGGACGACCTTCGGAAATCGTGGTATGACGTTTCGTTTATTTTTTTTTCTTCCACTGCGTTAGGGGTGCTTGTTCGTTTCACTGTCTTTCAGCTTATTTTTTTTCTCTACGTGTGTTAGGAGTATACTAGAAAGTTTAGGGGAGACCGCTACTTAAAAGAAATGTTTTGTGATGGAGTGTGCTTTGCGAAATGAAGTTGATATTTCAGGAAAAATAACCGGAGATTGAAGCTATATGTTGATGATACGTTTCAGAAGATTCTTAAACTATAAATTAACAAATGAGCGAAGAAAACGGTGACTTTCGTTATACCTTAAAGAAATTTTAAATTCGACGCGATATATTTAACACTTTTCTCATTAAACCCGTAGGAGTGTTTTGCTCTTAACTTTCTCGTTTATTTCCACACTATGGTAGATTTTGTGTTTATCTTCGAAGTATAGTGAAGAAGATAGAAGCACGTAATAATAAACAGCTCGATGACATAATCTATATCTTTGTAGCATTTAACTATCGTCTGTTGATGAATATCGCTGCGAAAACGCATTTCTAAATTTAAAATCATTGCGGATATTTATTCCTTAGCTTGCATTTTTCTCCTCATTATTTTTTACATTGTGACTCGAGATAAGGTATTTGTAGCATTTAACTAACTATCGTCTGTTGATGAACATCGCTGCGAAAACACATTTCTAAATTTAAAATCATAGCGGATATTTATTTATTCCTTAGCTTGAATTTTTCTCCTCGTTATTTTTTACATTGTGACTCGAGATAAGGTATTTGTAGCATTTAACTAACTATCGTCTGTTGATGAACATCGCTGCGGAAACGCATTTCTAAATTTAAAATCATTGCGGATATTTATTTATTCGTTAGCTTGAATTTTTCTTCCCATTATTTTTGTCTGAACTTTAGGAAGATATTGAGAAAATATTTACTCTTAACATTAATAAAAGATTATATCGAAATTTGTTCTTTTTAAGATAATTCGTTCTTTTTAAGATAATTCGTTCTTTCATATCTTGTGCTTCTAATTCTAGAATTCACAGAAATGAATTTACATATTTACATTATGTTTGTTATAAGACGTGTAAATACAAATGCGATTTTTAAAAAATTATTTATATTTCTGTTTTATTTTTTAAAATTTATTCATATCTTCTAAAATTATTTATATTATATGGAATTTCTTCATAATCAGCTAGGAATATATTTATCGGCCGTGTAATAAATTTATTTTCAAAGTCCGGTTTCTCCTACTTTATCTCAAATATTAATTGATTCGTTGAAGTTAATCAATACGTTTTAAAAATGATTTCATTTCGTTGAAAATGAAATGAAGACTGTCAAAATCAGGCGTATCGAAATTGCAGTCAGGTACATATGTTTCAGCTGCTTGGTTTGTGTAAAAGTATGTAACAAAAGTTTTAATAAAAATCAAATCATATTAGGAAAAAAAAAAGGGGCGAGCTTAATTGTGCATAAATATTAATCAATTTTAGACCAAAATTTTTCTTATCAAAAGTATGCATTTTTGATAACCAAATTTTGATAGTTTTACAATTTTGTTGATAACACCATATTCAAAATTTCATCCATTTAGTTAGTAGCATTTTTTGGTTATCGTTTTCACATGCACATCGACCGATGGACACAGACTTGTCCGAAATTTGATGCAAAATTGAAATTTTGGTATAAGAACCCACCTGAAATTATTTTAAAAGATTGTATTTTTGGTTTTATTCTAATTGGCTTACTTTTTCACTTTGAGAATTCAGTGGTCAACGAAAACGGCAAAAAAGTAATAAAAAGAATGTGAAAGGAAGACGGAAAATCAATCAAGAATTAAAAAAGAGATAGACCAGAGCTGCAAAATGTTTTGCCCCTCCTCAGGATCCGAAATTAACGCAATGATCAACACGAAGCGGGAGAAAAGCAACCCTTTCTTTTGCTTAAAATTGCATTCATTTGACCTGCATTTTTCAGAAGCTCACGATTGGCGCGACTTCCTCATTTTGGCTTTTTTTTTCGCTTTTTCTCTGTAGTTAAGTAGTTTTTTTTAAATCCAATTCTGGAGGAGTTGTAATTTTTTGCTTCTTTATGTTTTTTCGGGTCCTGGTTACGAATCTGAGATTTTTCACCAATAATTTTTGTTGGAATTTTAGTTATAATCAAAAAGCACGAAAAAATTTCCCCCAGTTTTTTTTGTTTATAACTCAAAAACGATCAATTTTTAATATATCATCAATCACAAAATTGACTACAACTTGGGTCTATACAACTTTTGCAGCACTGCTTGTTTCTGAGCTAACGAGCCGCCACTGATAAGGACTACATATTAAATTTATCCGTGTCTTATTATCAAAACAAACGAATAACATTGCTAATAATTCTAAAACTTTCTTTCCAAAGATTCAAAATTTGGGTTCCTTTTTCTAAATTGAGCTTTGACGCCTGAAATCGTTTTCATATCCTTTTGATAAGATAAATTTCGGTTTAACACTAATTTATATTTATGTACAATTAATCTTGCTTTTTAAATTTTTTTCTAATGATTTGATTTTTATTAAAACTTTTGTTGCATACTTTTACGTCAAAGACGTCAAATGCGCTCCAAAAATTTTGCAGGAAAGAAAACGAAAGACAGTGCACAGTTAATGACGGGCACTATTGCTTTTGTTATGCGACTGTGATTTGAATTAAATGAAAAATATTTAACATATACAGAGTGAAAAATATTGTTTCTCAATAATATCCCTCAATAGCCGCCTTCGGAGACCAGATGTTCGTCCGTAATATAAATAGACTGTAGCTATGCTTCCAACTTGGCGAAATAAATTGGGTACAGCTTTGATATATGGCATCACTGGCGATAATTTTGTTTTGGCGACTCTTTTCAACAACTTCACTATAGGACACCATTGGCGATATTTTGGTTTGGCGACTCTTTTCAACAACTTCAATATAGGACACCATTGGCGATATTTTGGTTTGGCGACACTTTTCAACAACTTCAATATAGGGGACCATTGGCGATATTTTGTTTTGGCGACTTAACGATGCGATGTTCGGTTAGGCGACAAAAAGTCGCCAATACAAGATTATCGCCAGTGATGCCATATATCGCAGTTGTTCCATAAATTGGCGGTTGCAGAGTCGGAGGGACTCTGCCAAAGTTTCATTTTGAAATACATCACGAAAATGGAGGGTGGTGGGTGGCAGGCGACCGTTGATGACATATCTAGAGGTCATAAGCTATTGTATGAAATAAAAATTGTCGAAACTGGTCCAATGGTTGGGGCTGGGGGGAATGATCTTCTGGTTTTGTTCAATATCGCACAAAAGAATTGATGAAAGTTTTAAACCATTATCCGCATTCTGTGAAGCAGGGTGAGCCAAAATCCCTTTTCAAATTTATCAATTTGTGGTCGGTCCCCTAAATGCTCTCGTGACCGAATATTCAATGTAAATTGTGGGTTAAAAGCTATTCTTTATATGGACGAAGTTCGAGGAAAATTCATCCAGTTTTTCGAAAGATATTCGAAAAACTGAGCAAATTTATATTTTAAATTGTTACTTAAATGCCATCTGCTACCTCCAGATGGCGTTTACGCACCCATGTTCCTACGTGGTTTTGGATGCGTTTCGCATGCCTGACCCACCCTTAAAGTTTTGCCACGTTTTTCTGAAACACTCTGTATAGATTTTCAACTATAAGATGGAGCGAGCGATACCTAACGTAGAAGAGTTAATCCTCCTACATCCAATATCTAGTAATCAGAATTGCATTTTTTAATATGTTCTTTGATAAAAATTAAAAAAAGAAGAAATTTATATATGGCTACTCAAGAAGATTTATCGGAATAAAAGCGCCGTTATTGTCATTGTAGTTATTCAATTATTAAAAAAAAACATTGAAATTTTTAAAATTTTATTAATATTGTCCGAAATCTTAAGGTATCCGACTGTGTTCGGAGAAATTTTTTTGAAAAATAACTTATGTATATTTTTAATGTTATTTTTCAACTGCACACGTTTTAAAACTTTGAAAATATTGCAAAATTAGGCTTTCAAAATAATATATTTTAAAAAAAACTGAGAAATTTGAAGAAAAATGACTAAAATATTTGCCTTACTCTAACAGCCATAGACAAAATCGTATAATAAATATACATAAATCCTTGTAGGAGTACATTTTTATGACAGTTATCTCTGTTATGCTCTAAAATATTTCTTGTACTTCAAAATAGTTTTGAAATATAGCTGAACATAGTTGCTAAACTGGTAATTTTTCATAAAAAAGGCTTTTCGTTTATATTTAAGCGCTTAAAAGTAATACTTGATTTTAAAATTGACCTTTGTTTTCTGCGATATGCTTGATGTTTTCCTCTAAAAACTATCTCAGAAAATTTCGTATCAATACTTGAATAACTTTTTGAGAAATCATTGTTACGGTTAGTTTTCCTCAAAAATATAATTTCTCAGAAAACACATTTAAAAGTTTTCATGCAACATAAAATAATGCTTACAGTTCGGTAATAAAACAACTAACTCCATTTGTAATTCACGTAGAGTAAAAAGTGAGACACTTTTAGAAAGCTGATTAAACAGGCTACAAAATTAACTCATAAAAATGTTTTTGATAATTTCATCGAAAACGACGACTTTAAACCAGTCGGATAACTTAAGCACAATTTATTAAAATGGTTATGAATTCTCATAAAAAAAAGTAGACATACTTTAGCCATCCAATATAATGATATATATCATTTCATTGTATAGTATCATCGTCTTTTGAACTAATATTAAATAGTACGTAGTTTTGGAGCGATCTTTTAAAAGCATTGTAATTCTATCAGAATGATTTTATTTGACAACCTAGGAGATATTGATTTATGAAATCTCCTCTGACTATAAAACACCTAAACTACGTCAATTTTAATTTTATTTACCTCAATATATCTATTTTCGTTTCCGAAAATTGCACAAAACCTTAGGTAATGATAAATTTAGTGTAGAATTGACCAATTCATTCCACATGATTCCACTGAAAAAAGATAACACTAAGATAAATCTATTGTTTTTGATTGTCCCGATTAAATGTTGTGTGCACAAATATGATGCGGAAATCAACAAATCTCTTAGTAATTCGCTCACGTGATTGCTTTTAATATTGATGCCATATTTACAAAAAAATTGTTGCTGAATTATCAAAAATGATTGGATACGAAAATAGATGAATAAGCTAAGAACATACTCGCATTACTAATATAATAGCCCAATATCTGTCTCTCGGTAACGCTCTGACGTCACGAGCAATAAAATTCGCGCCATAGCACTGCGAGACGTTAAACAGCATTATTTCATTGTTAGAGCGCCTAAATTTCAGTCATTTTAAATTTAAAAAAGTAATTGTCATTCTAATTTCAAATTTAATAGCTCTAAAATAGTGAAATAAAATTTGCTATCGATTGATATAAAATTTATCTCGCTATGATCAATGCTTCCCGAGTAATTTTAAATTATATTAATCATATATTTCAAATTAATTTTCGTTTTTCAATAGAAAGTAGTAAATCACGTCAGTGGTATATCATGGGCGTGATATAGTTTGGACGCCACGATGCATCTGATTATTGATTGCAATCGTGATGATATAATTTGATAATATTTTTTGGCAGTGTTTTGACAAGTAGAGAAATGCTTTGTCTTGATTAGAAATTCGAAAAAGAATTCCTTTTGAAATTTTAACTTTTGACTTACGTTTGACAAGCCGAGAATTTCATGGTTATTGAATTGTTATGTACATATTTTGTATATATTTTTTACTTTAATTTAATACTTGACAAAGAGGTTTTTGTGAATAAATAAATATGTAAATAAAAATTTCTTGTCATAAAACATGTGTTTATTTTATTTGTTTTCAATCAATGTTAAACATTTATCTCTCATATATATCTATTTAAACACGTCAAATTTGACGGGAAATCTCTCGAATGAAGAGGCAATTTGCACCCGTCATACCATGACGGGTGATTTTCTAGTTTTAGAGAAACATCGAAAGAATTCGGTTTATACCCAGATGCATATCAGTAATACGTCATTTTGTGTCAATATCCTTCAATTATTTACTAATACTACGTTTTTACTCAAATATCATATGTTCTGATTTCATTTTACACAGAATTAATTAAATATTCCTTTTCCAATATGTTATTTGCGGGATATGGAAAAGCGAGAGATAGATGATTAACTTTGTTCTACTTCTGTGTAAATGAAATGTAAATTTTAATTGTTCGCAGTTGAAGTATACTCAACTTTAATTTTTTGGATTTTGTCAGGATTGTATTTATTTAAATTCTTCTGGAATGTAAATGTAAATGATTCTACAAATCTTTAAAAAGATTCCTGAATTGATAAAATGAACTAGTTTAATTATATGAATTAAATGTAATGAAAACGATTTTTAATCGAGTTCGATGAAAAGAAATCGATATAAATGTTTTTCTTTTCAATTCATGCGTTCATTGCCAAGAATTTTTTGCTTGATGAGTGAATGAATGTACAGAGGCGCTTATGATTTGCAAAAACCGTAAGCTGATTTTATAGCTTAGTGGCAAAAGATTCTTCAAGAACACTAAATGTTCTCTTTGCTTATCTTTCGTATCTTTCAGAAATAATGTAAAAACGCGTGAGCGTTGAAAGATAAAAAATAATTACAATAAATTATTAAAATAAGTTCTTAAAGTTGTCTTCTTCGAATTAATTTTTTTTTTACTCTATATAATTAACTGTAAATTCTTTTGCCCCACGCATACAGCTGTTTATATACTTTAATATATTGTAGCACAAGACTTTTTTTTAACGGTATTATTAATAAGTTAGTAATTAACATCGAAGTGAAGATTAGCATGTGTTGAACTTTCAGCCTGACAATTTGCAGGATTTTCCACAAAATCTGTTGACAAAAGATAGTTTCTGAAATATCAGTGGCCCGAAATAATATAAAATTATCTCATATAGAGTTAATGGATATTTCAGTAACTTGTAATAAATACTAAATTTTTCTAGGTTACAAGGTGAATGACAAAAATTACTGAACTCAACTTTTCAAATTATACTTTGATAGATGTCATGAAGTTTTCGCAATTACGTTTTTTATTTTTCTTCCTTTCTAGAATTTATAAAGAATATTTTTGTAAATCTAAATCATTAGTTTCCTTTATTTTGTAATTAAACTGGACTTCATTTACATCGACCTCTTGTTTCCTCTAGTTAGATTCGATACTTTGACAGCTATCATGAACTTTTCGAAATTATGTTTCTTATTTTTCTTCCTCTCTAGTATTTGCAAAGAATTTTTTCGTAAATCTAAATCATTTGCTTCCTTTATTTTGTTAATGAACTAGACTTCATTTACATCGACCTATTGTCCTCTATTTTTTCTGCATATCATCGTGACAAGGAAATCTGTTTTTTTCCTACAATATACTTTTAAGTTCACTTAATAATCTGCAAAATGAAGATTCTCTTGAAACCTAAATACATTTCAACCGCACTGATTTTCGATTCGTATCAGAAATTTAGAAATCGATCGTTACCCTTTCGCATTTACGGAGAAATCTACGTACGAATTAGTCTGTTATAAGGTTCCCTTCATAACTTTAAATCTCAATATTTGTCCATTAATAATGCATCACCCGTTAGATAATATCAGTGGCGAATCCAGGGGGGCTATGGGGCTGCAGCCCCCCCCGAAAGAATCAAGCCAGAATTCTGGTTTTATTTAAAATCAATACAATTTGCTCTAATTTTCCTTTTAAAAAAATTATAAAACTTGTCAACATTGCTTTCTGGTTGACAGGCTCGAAAATCTTTCCTACTTTTCTCAATCCACTGTGCTTGTAGGGGACGCGGTTGAAGATATTTTTTCTTCTCGTATACGAAGTACACAAAGAGAAAGTATTGAAAAAATTCGAACTCGAGATTTTGACGAATCTCCACGTTTTAGACCTCCCTGAGTCCGAAAAACACGATTTTGGAATTATGTCTGTCTGTGAGCACGATAACTCGAAAACTAGTAGAGCTACGAGGATGAAATTTGGTATGTGATCTTTACACATAATTTGTAGGTTTCTTTCAAATTTTGGACAAAATCCGTCAATGGGAAGTCTGTCTGTCTGTATGTCCGAAGTCATGCGAACGCTATAACTCAAAAACTTGAATAGCTAGATGGATAAAATTTGGTACACTGTTTCATCGTCATAAATGTAGGTCCGTATAAAATTTTGGGCCAAATCCGTCAACTGTCTGCCGGTCTGTATAATAGCATACTTGTTCTACTCCATGCGCATGCGTAAATGCCTGTGCAGAGAAGGGATACTCCGAAAACTTGGCAGTTTGCCAAAAACCAATTCTAGCGGCGAGATTTTGTAAGGAAGCAAACATTTAGGGCGTCTCGTTTGGCTAGTTATTTCATTGTAATTTTATTATATTATCGAAAGTATGGTAGTGTTCTTTAAGATTCTTATTGTAAGGGGAGGAAAGTTTGTAAAGTTGAAGTGTTTTGGTTTACATAAGCCATGAGGTTTGACATTCGTCACTACGATAGAAAAGTTTCATGACCTCCGGGGGCCCGACGTCGCCCCAATCCTGGATTCGCCACTGGATAATATATTCATGATTATTATTATCAATCGTCGGGGGATTACTTAGATTTTCGGTCTGCGCGAAAACTCTCGGTGCGTCTAATAATTTATCATGAATTATATTGTTGAATAATATCTTTATTATGAAGCGACGTCGGAGCGCAATCTAAGGCAAAGTGTAGTTAGATGGCATGCGTGGTGACGCATACCAAGTAATTATGACGTCACTCGAATAGATGTTAGGCCGGCTATCGTCTTCGCCATTTAATAATGGTTGAGATTGGTGTCAATTCTTGCTCACGTGATGCAGGGCAAACGAGCAGGAAAAATGTTATTTTTAGAATTCTCGGTTCATGCAGGAGGAAAAAAGACTCTAAATTCCAGTCCATTATAGAAAAACGTAAGAAAGGGTCAGTTCGGGTCCGCGCCGTAGATTTTTCGTGAAAACGTCGGGATAAAATCATGAAACAAGTGTTTCGTATTAATATGTAATTTAATTATCAATCTCTTTAATACAATATTTACACAGAGCAGTATAATGGTTACAGAATAGATAAATCTCAAGCTACCACAAACCCTTGGTACATGCGATAAACTTGTGATTTATCTATTCTGTAACCATTATTCACGAAAAATCTACGGCGCGGACCCGAACTGCGCCTTTCTTGCGTTTTATTTCGATTAGCGTTTGATGGCGCCATCTGTTAACTGTATATATAACTACATTTCAAGTATGCGCAGTAAAACATTATTTACTACAAAGGCTCATATTTCCCGTAACATTCAAATTTTTGAATTCAAATTCTAAAACAATGTTTCTTTTACGTATTGTCAAGTATTCTGTAAGTTTCGTACGATTCGAAAGAAAACTCTGCATGTTATAATCAAATATGCGGAGTTTGAAATTTTCAATTTAATACCGATTTGTACTTATATTCTAATAAATATTTTTAGTGTCTCGCTTTTAATCTTAGTAATACGTATCAAGCTCTTTAAAATAACAACAGAGTCAACCTCCTAGTGAAACGCGTTTCCTCGCTACACTTATTTATAACCTTAGATAAAGCTAATTCATAACAATCACGCGCATGCGCCTACACTGGTACGATGACGTCACAGGCAAAACAAATACTACGCGACAAACTCTTAGAGATATGATCTATCCGTTGTGGTGTCAACCATTCTTTTCGCGTTATTAGTCTCGTAGTTATTAGCGATTCAAATCTGACGGTATTTTGTCACACAAGGAAGTTCGACCGACTATCACTGTAACGAGCGGAAAGACGTTTACACGTCAAAACAATGTTTAGTTGGATGTTAGGAGAGATGCATAGCCACGTTTATCATGTGATTGTGGCGTTACTTGAATAGATTACTTCAATTTTTCAACAAAAATAACCAACTAACAAAATGAACAAAGCTATGAAAGGTCTAAATAAAAATAAAAAGAATCCGGCTGGTGGACTTGTTCAAGGATCACCCGCCTGCAAGGACTCAAAAAATTGGATTTTTTTCTGTGAAGAACCTTACTGTTAAGTCTGAAAATTAGATCCTTCATGCCCTGACTTGTTTCAAACTTAAGCGGCGGTTCCTTCACATAAAAAAATTTATATATATATAATTAGTCGTTTTGTAGATTTGTTCATTTCGTTAGTTATTTTTGTTGAATTATCATCATTGTTTTCTTGGAAGCTGCTGCGTTTTGTGTGTACCAGATATGTGTGTATTTCCAGTTTTCTATTTTTTTTTCTAAATTGTAATTTCAGGAATTTTATTTTTATAATTTTTAATTGTTTTTAGTGTATTTGATTAGATTGCATTGCGAAATCGGTTTGATATTGTGCTCGTGTAGTAGCAAAAGCAATTTTAATATATATGTTCAAATAAAAATTTGATAATTTATTTCTGAATCGTAAACAAACATAAATAACTTCATATAGCATATATATTTGAATGCATATAAATATGTTATTAAATTACCAAGATATAAAAAAAATTCGTAACTTCAACTGTAGTACCACTTGAACTCATTATTATGGATAGTTTTATTTTCAGACCGATAAAAATAAAAACCACCACATAAAAAATGGTGATTATTATCTTTCTAACAAAAAGTATTAACTACTATATTAGTTATTAACAAGTGAATGAAAATTATAAAAAAAATCTTACTAAAAAAAGCTATAAAACGTTCAAAGGAATACGCTTCAATATGTTTTAAACAATTTTATTTCAAAAAACCTGATTGTCTTTTCATTTTTTATATGCCGATTTATATTCTTATTTAAGACTTAGTTATTCAATTACGCTTCCAATATCAGTATGTTTAATCAATGTACATTAGTTTCTTCCTGTTAGAGAAGTTTCTGGCAAATAAATAAATAATCCTCCTCCAATTGAATAAATAAACGAAATTAATAAGTCTCGAGCCATGATCTGGCGTTATTTTTTGAATAAAAAAAAGAAGAGACAGACTTACTGTTTTCGTTTCCATCCGAGTAGATCTTGTTAGGTAATATTTGAACACCTGCCGTTCTGTTGCCGTTTGGATTTCTTATGTCAAAATTTAGTACTCATCTTTTGGCATTAGTCAGCCTGGATGACGTCAGATTTTCAGTGAGAATTCATGGCGCCGGCAGCGTTCTACTATCAAAATGTGAAAAGGTGATATTTTTAAATCATTTAAAATTAGTTAAGTTTAAAGATATCTTTTAATTGTCATGCGCAGTTCTGGTATTTTCGTTTCCAATGTGGCGACTTCTTAAAACTTTTTATAACTAATGTTTTCGATTCGGGAATGTGGCTATATTGCAATTTAACGTTTTCTGTGGTTGGTTGAAAAACAGTTAAGTTGTATTATTTTAATTAATGGAAAGATATTTTATCAAGAGTACAAAATATTTTTATGCAACTGGATTTTTGAGTTTTTTTTAGTGGACGATAGCTTAAATATTTAATATTTCATTTTTAATTTTTCGAAATATGCATGTTGCAATTATCCAAGACGCAAATAGTGATAATTTAATATATTTTCCCTACCTTCATTGTTTAAAATATTTTTCATAACTCTGTGAGTTTATTAGTTACTCTGTGAGTTTATTAGTTACTCTGTGNGTTTATTAGTTACTCTGTGAGTTTATTAGTTACTCTGTGAGTTTATTTGTTAGTAAATTTAGATTGAATACCTAAAATGACAAAATGAACAATAATAGAATATAGTAAATTTGGAGTTTCAGGTTTTTTTTTATGTTCGTAGAAGCAGAACAAAATTCCATACAGAAAAATTCCAAAATGAATATGTTAACTTTTAAGTTCATGTTAATACAGAATTCGTGTTATTAAAATTTCTGATAATCTTTTAGAATTTGTTTGCAAGAAATGTGTCTTTCTTAACGACAATAAAATATTTCGAAATAAATGTTATTCGCTTTGATATTTGAAGCAGAAAACGGCGTCTGAAGAATCCCTAACAAAAGAAACGAACTTCCCATTTCTTAAGAAAATTTATTCTAACTTTAAGAAATTGTATTATAGTGTTTGAAATCTGTCCAGATACAAATAAATTCTTGCAACTTTTGAAACTTAACAATGTTCGAGACGTCAGTTACTTTCTGTGAATGAAAATTCGTAAGAAACATTTTTATGTCTGAAAATTTGATATATGGTTGTAATAATGCATATCAGCCTTTGGTGCTTTATTGCGATTATATTTGCAATCCAAAAAGGTCCATTTCTGAACAATTTTATAAAATTTCTCTGAAACAAGTTCCTGAAATTTAGCTGCACAGATATTCTGTGATAATCAAAAATGTGCTTTCTGCATACGCGCACGACGTGACCAGTTCCGCAATTCCTTGCGTTTGAAACAAGCTTCGTTTCATCTTCCAAGTTTCTCTGCGTTCTGTATCACATTTAACTACAAATTACTGAAAAGATTGTTTCCGTCCAAAAACAACTTCTTTCGCTGGTTTGGTGTGGAAGTTGAGAGAGTGGAGCACCGATTCAAGAATCTTCCTCGTCAAATGACTACAGTTAAGATACAGTAGTGTCTCCCTACAACGAAGTCTTTCTACAACGAATTTCTCCCTATAACGAAATTTTTAATCGGAATGTTAAATAACATTATAAATATTCTCCATATAACGAAGTGGTTGTCTCCCTATAACGAATTTTTTCAGAGGTTTATTTTTTCGATTTTTGTCATTTTTGAAGACAAATGACAAAAGTTGTTAGTTTGTTACAGTTGATAGTTTCTGTGCAACCAATTCGCTCACACGTGCCGGTTTCTGGAACAACTCCCTCTTAAAATGCGAAAATTTTTCTGAAAACTTAACATTACGAAATGCAAAGCAATGTAAAATAACGGAATTTTTCAAGTAAAATAAACGTAATATGTACACACTAGTACATATTATTCTCTAAATTGGTGAATTGTCTCAACTTTTTAGCATTTTATTTATACAATAAAAATTAGTATAATTTTAACAAATTTTTAATATATATTACCTCATTTTTAATTGAAAATCATAATTACATTTGAACTTATCGCACCTATTCAAAAGTTTGGAACATTTACTTAAATAACCGCAAAAATCTCTAATCTCCGTATAACGAAATTTTCTCTATAACGAATTTTTCAATTGGAACCAAGCGATTTCGTTATAGGGAGACTCCACTGTATATGGGATCTTCATAAATCTGAACGAAAATCATAAATCTTTGCGAGTTACCACCTATAACCAGAGGAGTGGGTTTGAGTTTGTTAGTTTTATTACTAAAAGCCACTTCGAGCTTTGTGTCAAAAGACGCATGTAATAGGTGAATTTTAAATAAATGGAACTATAATAAACAACGACCTGTAAGGAAGAAAAAATAGTAAAACTGCGAAATCATGGTGTTAACATGGATGATTCCAGCAAATTCACTTCAAAAACTTTACTTGCTACAAATAAAAACAATAAGCCTAAAAACAGTGATAAAATCTTGTACTCTTAAGAAAATTAAAAAGGTTAGAATGGGGAATTTTGGAGAGCAAATCAATCGGGTGAAGATGAGACACCTGAAAAAAATTTCGAACCCTTTAGTCCGAAGCATTGTGGTATAATAATATTGTAGGCTTGATTAATCTATATTGTATTCGTCTGGCTTGATTGCAAGAGCCGTTGAATTCTGTGCGCAATGAGTTTTGTATCTTACAATTTACAGAAAGAATGTCTGTCTGCCTGTCCGACCGTCGGTTGGTCTAGCTGACCGTATCCACGCAACTTGGTTACAGGTAATGGTTACAGGCACGCGTTCTGTCTGCCTGCCTGTCCGTCCGTCGGTCGGTCTGGCTGACCGTATCCACCCAACTGCGCAGTAACTGTAATGGTTACATGCAGGCGTTCTGTCTGCCTGTCCGACCGTCTGTCTGGCTGACCGCTCTTTTATATATATAGATACATTGTCTAGAGCAAGCCCAATTACGGTTTTTATTTTTATTTGAGCTTGTATCTAATTCGTATCCCGCACACAATGTGTTAATTACATTTTTGTGCGCTATTATTGCTATAATTAGAAATAAATTTTTGAAAATATTAAGACAGACGAATTAAGCCTGAAACATTATTATACTACAATATTTCGGCTTAAAGGTTCGAATTTTTTATTTTAAAAAAACGCCATTGTCATTCTCTCGGATGCGCGCTTTATCAGTATATGTACACGTGCAAATTTTTAAAATGATTTATTCTTGCTGATGCCAATAAAATATGGGTCGAATTTTATGGATGATTTTCGGATAAAATGCCAATTTGATGCTCGAATCCTTGAAGTTTTAATAT
Source organism: Araneus ventricosus (assembly GCA_013235015.1). NCBI lineage: Eukaryota > Metazoa > Arthropoda > Arachnida > Araneae > Araneidae > Araneus > Araneus ventricosus. The sequence goes on from BGPR01003695.1 coordinate 28,342, forward strand.
CTATTAATAAAACAAAAATAAAATTTAACACTTTTACAGCACGCATTGGCACAACACTTTCTTTTTATTAACCAAATTCCACAGTGGAAGATTTATTAAAAATATATATATCGAGAGATTTTGTTTACGATTTTTTATGCTACAAAGAAGAATTTGCTTGGTACGACTATAACTAAGATTTATTTTTTTCCAAATCCGCAGTCACAAATTTCATTCTGATGTTGAAACTCAATGCCGACTATAGGTCCCCACAAGTGAGTTCAATTTTTAAATAATTTTAAGTTATTTCATTAATTTTAAAATTATACTTGGAGAGCCGTTTTGCTCCTTAAAATTCTATGAGGGCTGTCTCAAAAAATAAATGTGCTAAATTCGAAAAGTTCTTAATTTTATGGTCTGAAGCGATGCTCACAGAAGCAAACATTCCCCTATCTTATGTCTGCTAGAGTTATGTCTGTTAGTGAAGTGTTTTAAAACTGTTTCATAACTACTAAAGACTTTTTGAACGTATTTGGCAGATTTCTTTGAAAGTGAATAGCTCAAATATGCACGCAATTGCAGTTCTTTTTTTAAAAAATTGAAAGATTTTAGTCAACAGTCAGAATAAATTAGCGAGTTATTTTAAACCTGAGAAGGGCAACTAAAGTAAAAAATGAGCCATATACAAGGTGTCCATTCTAATTGTGGGGCGATAGCTAACTTGTGAATAATTAGAAATAGGCATATATTTCCAATCGGAAAGACGCTTTAAACGACGTAAAGACTTATATTTGTGTTGTTTGAGTCAATAAATGTGATGCTGAAAGATTTTAGTCAGCAGTCAGAATGAATTAGTGAGTTATTTTAAGCCTGAGAAGGGCAACTAAAGTAAAAAGTGAGCCATATACAAGGAGTCCATTCTAATTGTGGAACTATAGCTAACTTGTGAATAATTAGAAATAGGCATACATTTCCAATCGGAAAGACGCTTTAAACGACGTAAAGAATTATATTTGTGTTGCTTGAGTCAATAAATGTAATGCTGAAACAATTACGAAGTCTAAATTCCTATACAATTCTACGGTCATATTTAGTAAAATATTCCTGGCACATTTTAAACAAAACATTCCTGTCTTCTATGACTAAAACTGACAGAGTTATGGAGCTTTCAATATCCTTAGTATGGACCAATCAACGACAACCGCTTCTTTGATGCGACTGTTGATTGGTGGATCTTCCCCGTAGCGGCCGTTGAAATGGTCTAAAAGCGTCTAAAATATTGATAATCAGAGCGTCATAACTCGGTCAGTTTTAGTCGAAGAATTTTTTGTTTAAAATGCTAATGTGTCAAGAATAGTTTGATAAATATGACTAATAGGACTAACTAACTAATACTACGGCCTAACCCCACACCTAAGACCATGTCAGTCCCTTACCGGTTTGAATGGACAGTCGTAGACGGTTGCTATCAACACCCGCACGAGGCCCCGCACCAGAAAATGAAGCCCCAACAACTCTAAACAAGCCAACTACCTCACCCACTTCCACTCGACAAAGCAGCCACGCGACATCCCAATCAATGCCTAGACCAATTATTGGCAATTCAAAGAATATAAAATACTAGCAGATTAACCGGCGTTGTTCGTTCATTTTCTTATCAGAACCTTGTGATGGAGAGGAAAAGGGATTTTTTTAAAAGTACTGCGAGTACTTTGTTATATATGTGGGATTCCGTTCAAGGAACAAAATGTCTATAGTCCAAGACCAACTCAAGAATGCTATACAGTGGAAGCTATGGATGGTATTCTTCCGCCAAGTGAAATAGTCCTGCAATTATTCTAATGTATTTTAAAAGCAATTGACATATTTCAACAGAATTCTGCTTTAAATAATAAAAACCGATATTCTCTGCAATAAAAATCTATTTTCAAAACGTATGTTATTTAATTTCTTAAATCTTTTTTCCCCCGCCTTCTGTCGGAAATGACGAGGACCAAGATGACCTTGGGAGCATTCGGGGAAAAGCTTTTTTTTTCTGTCTCTTCGGAGCTCACATTTGGCGAATAATCCCTCTTGGTGTTGGCAGCATGTAACACAGCATATTATTTTTTGCATTTTATATGTTTCATTCAATCTGCTTATCTATAGAAACTAAATGTTAAACTCTAGATTTAACGGATTCATTTGTGCGCAAGTTTATCCAAAAAAATATTTGCATACAATGAAAAATATTATAAGAGTGCTAAGAAAAATATTTAAAATAGAATATGAAACTTTCGGTTATGCTGTATAATATAAAACATTCAATGTACATACCTTAACTTCTCAAAGCTCCGTATTAGAAGAGTGAAAAAAAAAAGTTTTACTGAATATATAATTTAAAATTTGAGTTGTAATTCGATTATTATTCGAGCATTATTCATTGTAAATATTTTAGTTTTTTTAATTAAATTTCCTTTTAATTATTAAAAAATTTATGCATCCTTTATTTCAAGATAACATGAAAGCATGGTTGGTGTAATCAATCCTTTTTTGTTGCATAGAATCTTCTCCTGTATACAATTTTAAAAATAGAGTCAAGTGTCTACTATTAATATTTCTCATACTTCCTTTAATTAATAATGCCAAATTATGTACTTAAAAACAATGTAGTAGTAAAAAAAACACCGATCCAAGCAACTTTCTCTTTTTGCTTTGAGAACGAAACGTTGGCGCACACGAAGCAAAGACAATCTACTTCTGGTTGTTGGCGAATTCTAATAGAAAGTAACCCCAAAACGCGTAGAAACACCAACTACGTCATTCATCGGTGCATCGTCGGATGTATAGCGTAATCTCTGTTAGCTTCTTAGCCTGTCTTTGAGTATACATAAGGGCTTACCTATAAGGGGTAAATGGTTTCGGGTTTATGTCTAGGGGATTTTAAGGGTTCTAACTCGTTAAAATTTAAAAGAAAATACTACTTAGAATAAACGAGGAGACTTCAAGATTAAATACAAAACATTTATTAAAATACTAGGGAGAATTTACAAGGGGGAAGGAGATATATGTACAGAAGGTTAATGATAATTTACATGAAGTCATAGTTCAAGTTGAGTTTGACTGATCAGGGATGGATGTTACAGGTTAAGATTAACAATTAAAGGTTATAGATTAAGGGGACATACGACTGTTAAACCTCGAAAATTTTCGATTTTATGAAAAATATATATATTATTCCCCTGTCTTTTCTGCACAATTTAAAACAATTCGCATTAAAAAAATCCCATAATTATGAAAGTTATGAAGAAAAATGTATCAGCTCTTCAACGTAAACATTGAATATGGCCATAGCTTTAAAGCGCTATATCTCAAAATGTGTTTTTTTTTATATTGCGCGCACGATATCTCAAGAACTATTGAATATTTTTACATAAAAGTTTTACCGAACCTGTATTTTTTCTATGTTCTACAAATTAAACCACATTTTTGTACACATTTCTCCAAAGAACTAGTTTGGAGGGTTCAGAAAAGTTGAAATTTTAACTATTTTTAACAATTTTATTTTAAATTGGTATATAAAATAGAAATTAAATTTAAATATTAATAAACTGAGGTTCAGTTTCTTAAACAGACTGTTTGGATTATTTACATACCCAAAATGTTGTGTTTAGATAATTATTTTATCCGTAATCATGCGCGCAAGGTGACTATCTTATTTTTTCTCCAAAAATCATACCCATATTTATTCCTCTCTCAAATAAATACATCACAATATGAAGGTTTGAAAATGTGTGTACTGTAAGAGAAAGGACAGATATTTTTCAAGAAAGAAAGTGAGTTTGTGAATTACATTGTGTCAGAGATATAATGTATGGAATTTGGCAGTTTTCCGCCATTTTTTCGAGGTTTAAGAGTCGTATGTCCCCTTAAAGATTTAATATTGTAGAGCCAAAAGGAAGTTAGTCGGGTCATGGTACTTACCATCGGGCGGCTTAAACGCCAATAAAAATCTGTCAACAGAGAAGGCTAGAGAGAGAACACGGTGACTGCTGCGGTGCTGCTCTGCTCGCTCTGAGCTTGCAGACGAGTTTTGTTACGGAAAAGATGGCGCTGCTTGTAGCAGAACTGTAGCTCCATCTATCGCCGAATAAATTAACTAATCTAACTCGTACATTCTTGTAGTGATTAAATAATACTTTACGGGTAATTTCCTACATATATGTGGTTTATAAACCACACCCGCTATCAAAGGGTTAACTATAGTAAAGAAGGGGTCAGCTGATTGCATAGTAAATGTGAAACAGAAGCGTGATCAGCAGCCAACGTGTGAAAATATAATACATATAGCAAGAATATGAGGTTTACATTATAAAACAATAGAGGGTGTACACAAATGAAGTGACTCATTTCAAAAATTAATTTTAAAAATCAAAAAATGTTGTAAATACTGTTTTTTTAAAAATAAGATCGCATCTCAAAGTTTTTTTCAGATAAGTGAAGCGGCGTTACGCCGTTCTAAATTTGTTACAGCGAGAAAATTCCGTGCTCAATGGCTACCGATCAGCAGAAACCGATGCGTGTTTTTTGGTTTCTTTTTTCAGTTTTTCTTGAATATCACGAAAACTCTTCGGTTTTCACACTACTTGTGAATTAACAAATTAAAGAGCGTAAAATTCCCTACAAATACATGCTTTTATTTTTCTCCCAGTTTTAATATTTTCTCAGATACTGGAAATCAAAAATTTGTTTAGAGCCATTAATTGACGACCCGCTAGACCACCGAAATGGCATGTTACCTATCTGAAAAACTATTTGAGATGCGCTCTCATTTAAAATTCCAACATCTTTAGTTTTGTTTTTATTAATTTTTGAAATGAGTCACTTCATTTGTGTACACCCTGTATAAACATATTTGTATCTCAAAATATTTGTTTTCCTGGTAGAAAATCGAAAATGTGTTATGATGCGATTATCTGCAAATACATAACCACAAATAGGTACTCTGAAGAAAAACGATATTGCATAAAATCGCCCCAAAGTCGGCACAATATGCGATTTAGTTTCCGTAAAATCATTGAGCTTATTTTCATCTTATTACACCAAAAAATTATTTTAAAATGTTGAATATCATACAACTTGAAAATCTGAAAAATTATGATATTTTTCATTAAGAAAAGTATCTTAAAAACAGACAACTACCCAGAAATAAGTAAACCAGCGGGAGTGGTCTCCCCTAAACTTTCTCGTATACTCCTAACACATGTAGAGAAAACTAGAATAATAAAAGACGTCAAATAAACTTCCGTCGCAAGTAAACCAAAGTTGGAACCACGCGTGGTTTGAAGGATCAAAACGAATTCAAATCCCCTGCGCATTCTTTTGCGCAACAGGACCTGGCGAGACTCCCTAAATGTTTGCTTCCTTACAAAATCGCGCCAGAATTGGTTTTTGGAAAACCTCCAAGTTTTCGGAGCATCCCTTCTTCCTTGCACAAGCATTGCCACCAGTAGGCATGCGCAGGGAGTCAGTTTCAAAACTGAACAAGTATGCGATTATACAGACCAACAGACGGTCAACTCTTTGACGGATTTGGCCCAAAATTTTATACGGACCTACATTCAAGACGATAAAACTGTGTACCAAATTTTATCCATCTAGCTATTCAAGTTTTTGAGTTATAGCGTTCGCATGACTTCGGACATACAGACAGACGGACTTCCCATTGACAGATTTTGTCCAAAATTTGACAGAAACCTACAAATTATATTTCCAGTTCACATACCAAATTTCATCCCTTTATCTCTAATAGTTTTCGAGTTATCATGTTCACAGACACACAGACAGACATAATTCCAAAATTGTGTTTTTCGGACTCAGGAAGGTCTAAAACGCGGAGATTCGTCAAAATCTCGAGTTCGAATTTTTTGACGATTACAATACTTTCTGTTTGTATTCGAGAAAGTATAAAAAGGTTTCGCAAATGCATAATGATTACAGATATATTTTAATATTAAATTCAATATCTAAGCAATGAAAATAATTTTACACCATGCGTACCTACATTTAAAAAAAAACTTCTTTTGAGAATAATGCCAAAACTGTATATTTAAGTGCAAAATAATAGATATTTTATTATATTTTATCCTTTTCATTATAATTTTTAAATTTTAAGTTATGATAAATAATATAGTGAAACCTGTGTATTACAATACTGTTCGTAACGATAAGTCTACCTGTAGCGATATTTTCTTGGCGCCAAATCTCATCAAAATCGCCCAAGCCGCTGAAATCGCCAAATGAGTCAATCGGCCTATTTGTTACGTGCATCTTGGAGACTTTACACACCCTACCCTGAGGGACTGTGTTAGGATTATTTACCCGTCCAATACTTCAAGTGGGTTAATGAGAAACATGTGTACCAAGTTTCATCGAAATTCCTCAGTCACGAGTCAATCGGCCTATTTGTTACGTGCATCTTGGAGACTTTACACACCCTACCCTGAGGGACTGTGTTAGGATTATTTACCCGTCCAATACTTCAAGTGGGTTAATGAGAAACATGTGTACCAAGTTTCATCGAAATTCCTCAGTCACGAGTCAATCGGCCTATTTGTTACGTGCATCTTGGAGACCTTGCCCACCCTACCCTGAGGGACTGTGTTAGGCTTATTTACCCCTCCGCATATTTACAAACCCTACCCTGATAGAACTGAGGCAGGAAATCGGACAATATGATTGGCTCGCTTCGCCGAGAGCCGATGACGTCGTTCTTTGCTCTCGTGCGTGTACTTTCCATTAGTATAATTTCTTACAGTGTGGGATGTTTTATTTTTTATGATATTTTAAAAAATAATTTCATTTTTAAAAATACTACAACCTACGGAAGAATGTTTTCTGTGCTCAACTGTGAGAAAACGGAGAAGAAAAGTAGGACGACTCTTATTTTGTTACGATTGCCGTACGCTACGTGCGAGAGCTCAAAACGACGTCACTGCTTCTCGTAGCCAATGATATTGACTGATTTCCTGCCTCAGTTCTATCAGGGTAGGGTTTGTAAATATGCTACCCGTCCTATACTTCAAGTGGGTTAATGAGAAACATGTGTACCAAGTTTCATCAAAATCCCTCTAACCATTCGAAAGTGATGCTGGAACAAACATGCATACATTGAGCTTTATATATATAGACTGGGCAATATATGCTCGTACTTTGCTTTCTTCACTGAACTATTGTATAAACTGCAATGTTTGGACATGCAGCTCGCATGCAACGGGATATGGAACTGACGACTGAGATTTTATAATCTCGTTATACGGGATTAGCCTAAATGATTCATCGGGTTTCTAAGGGCTGTTTATTTACAAGTATACGACGTGTACAAGGACGGGTGATACATGAAAAGATACATACACTCAACAAGTTTCTGTACATGCTACAAATGACCAGGTGCAGCTTTTCCGTATTTGCGTAGGAATGCACGCTGAACACTCGTAACCGAAGAACACTTCGCATATTCCAACTCGCAAAAACTCTTCTCCTGCATTGCCGCCATCTTGTACAGTGCCGTTGCAGGCCTGCCATCTAGCGAGCCACGAGGCGGGCTTTTAAACTTGGGGAGAGTATGCATCTAGTCATGTACCCAGGTAGCACAGAAATATTATATAATGTTTGCACAATGTTATACAATATTATGAGCACCGAGGAACACCGAATACTGTAATAAAGTATTGTATTGTATGTTCCAGTATTTCCGAGATTCTAAATTTTCACAAATAATATAAAAACGATGTTTATTTATAAAAATCTTCATTTTAACTCAGGATATCACTCGATTGGAGGTTTTATTACAAAAACACCACTGGAACAATTATTCTTTAAGATGATGAATATTATATCATACTATACAATACAATGCACATGATATTTTGATTTTTACATTGATCAGCATTGATCAATATTTTAAGGTGAAGTTATTCTCATGTTCGACAGATGGCAGTACAAAAATACCGTAGCACTTTATTATTCGACGTTGAATCTTATTTTGAGGTGAAGTTATTCTTATGGCCGCCAGATGGCAGCATTGTAATACAATAACATTATATTACTCAATATCCTGAAAAAGTATTTTAAAAAAATGTTTATTTGAATAATGTTTACATAGTCATTTTGTTTTACTGTATATAAAAGGCGGACCGAATTCAACTAATGAAGTTAACCATAAAACAGCTCTCACTTATGGATGAAAAAAAGAATTGAGTGTTATTCTCATCGTAAAAATATGCTCGTGATTTTTTTTGTTGCGAATCTTGTATTTGATTTTAAATCAATACTGTTATTATAAATGTTCAAGGCGTCTCGTAATACATTGAAAGAGGAATAACTAAATTTCAAAATTATTTTAAAACCTTTCAAACATATTATAATTACTTTTAAACCTTATTGCCTTTTAATTTATCAAATTAGCAAACTCAGATATAAGAGCTAAAATTGCTTCCTCTTTGACTTCTAAATTTCATTTTGAACTCGAAATTGTAACGATAAATGATAATTTAATTAAGAAAACTATTCAGATTAATTGTGAATGAACATGAAATTTCGTAGAGATCCGAATTTTGTAACTACATTTTATTATCATCATTTACACTCTCTGATGCAAGTCTGGCTGGTTCAGAGGTAAGGTTCCTGGTTCAAAGCTCGCTGTAAGTAGAGGTGTTCAAAAAATCGCAAAGTGTTACTCATAAGTTCAGTACATTGAAATTAAGTGATTAACAATTTTTCATGCTTCAAAAATGTATTTTTAAAATATTCACTATAATGTTATATTATAGAATATTATTCAGTATAGTACAATATTATTCAATATGGTATAATATTATACAGTATTATATGACATTATCCAATATTACGAAAAAAACATTTTACAGTATTGAAAAAGTCTTGCGTTTCACACTGTTTCAATATTGGGAAAAAATATTGTACAATATTACTTTCTCGAATTTTATGATATAAGACAATATCTTGTGCTACGTGGGTATCACCCGTCTTTGTAGGTCGTATACCTATCAATACACAGTGTTTTGAAACCCGATGAATCATTTAGGCTAACCCTGTATAAAACTCGTCTCATTTTTGTGCGTGTGTGTGAAGCTCTAAAAAAATTAGAATTTTTCTTAAAGGACTTCGAGCAAGCTCTTGGCAAGAATAAAGAAGATATCTCCTATTTAGATCATAAATTATTTAGTATATGCAAAAATTTGACTTTGAAGAATAGTTAAGTCCTTTTATTACTAGAAACTTGTGATTTAAATAGAATTCAACGGAAAATGCCGACTGTCCTTCACACACACAAAATCCTTCACAATGCGCGGAAATTGCTTTCTTCTGGCTTTCTCTGAAAGCTCCTTTTTGTTTTAAAAGCAAGCATTGTTATGGATTCAGGAGAAAACTTTGAAGAACGAAGCTTCTATTTTCGGCTTATGACGCGATTTGAGAATTTTTAGAATTAATTCCCTTCAAAATTGCTCAAAATTACTGTTTTAGATTCAAAAATTCATCGAGCAAAAATTATTTTTTATTCTGTATCTCAAATTTAAATTAATATTTAAAGGAAATAACTCTAGATATCACCAAATAATTAGTTTTTTAAAATAAGTTAATTGTTTGTGTTCTTAGCTTAAATCATTCAGAATTCTATTTCCTTTTTCTCTGTAATTCAGTGTTTCTCAAAATAGAAATAGCAAAGACATGAAAAAAAGATATTCTCTTCCCCCCCCAAATATAAATACGAGTTATTGAAATCAAAATAATAAAAATACAATTTGTAAAAATAAAAATGAAAATGACACAACTGTAATCTTTCAAAATAAATAGAAAATTGTTAAAATCAATTTTCTGATTAACTATTTCCAACTCTTTTTGAAAGGGCAGAATTTAGCAAAGATCGCTGCAAGGGGAACATGGCTGAAACCGATTTGGAAAGTTTAATTCCAAATGTTGAAAGGCGAAAAACCGCTGACTAACTAAATTTTATCAACAACTTTAGCCGCCATTATCCGGCAAGCTCACAAGAAATGAAAATGACGGTTAAAATAACGTTGGGCAAAGTTGAATTAAATGAAATTTATTTGTTTACACATCTTCCACATAGAATTATTCTGGGTTAACTAATATTACATTACATATATACAACTCGCTAAGCATGGCGAGATTTGAGAGGAAAACGAGCCAGCCTTCTCGCACGAAGGCTCAAGTCACACTCTCTCTCTTCTTCTCCGGAAAGTCAAAGGTCTTTGCAGCGCCATCCACCGGCAGGAGGGCGAGACAAAATGTCACTGTCACACAACTATAAATCTTTGGTTTATTTTAACTCAAAGGTATATTTCTTTTCACTAAAGCAGCCAATCGCCGAGGAAAGATCCTGTCCTTGAGACTTAAACTCAAAGATGCCTTTTATTAAATACACAGGGTCTATTAGCTAACTTCTAAATCGTTAGATATAGGCATACACTTCCAATTGGAAAAATTATTAAAATGACGGAAAGAATTATATTTATTCTGTTTGTGATAATGTAATTCAGAAAAAATTACGAAGTCTAAATTTTTATATTGTCCCTCTATTCTTATTAGTCTACATATTACATCTACTATATTAGCCTATTGGACTGCATAGGCGCCAAATATGACGTCTTTTCTTCTGTGGTTAAATTCCTAAAGACATACTTTTATATGGAACTAGCCGCCTTCGGCGACCAGCTGGCTCGCCCTTTTAAATTAGTTTTTATTTTGTATAAGTTTTGTATATTTTGTATTGTTTTTATTAGTTTATACTTTGAGATACAAGTATGTTTATATTGTTTTATAATGTAAACCTCATATTCTTGCTATATGTATTGTATTTTCACACGTTGGCTGCTGATCACGCACTTTGAATCGCGCTTCTGTTTGATATCTATATTTATAAAAGGAAATGTTTGTGTGTGTGTCTGCGTGCGATGTCCAGACGAATCTATCGCACTTACAACCTTGAAATTTGGCACACAGGTAGTCTTAATGGTGACTCAATGCACCTCGAAGCCGAAATTTTAAAATTTAATCTAGAAAATTTTTTATTTAATGTTTTGTGTTGTTTAGGGTGATTTTTCGTACTAATTTCTCAATAGCATGATTTCGGATAACTGTACGACAAAAATAGATACACCATCGGAAAGAGCACGCGATTTCCGTTGTAATGAAGTTAGTTTTGAATTTATAACGTAATTTACTGAATTTTGAAAAAATTTTTAAAAAATAGTCGGTTAAGCCTAAAAAACTTTGTTTGGAATTTCAATTTCTTGCATCGGCCGTTCTAACTTTGTTATCAATTTGAAATTTGTTGAAGTAATAAACATAACGTTTCTCGGTGATTTAAGACAAGAATGGTTAAAATTGAACGGTTGTTTGAATTTTAATTATTTTTTTTCTGAAGTGTTAACTTTTCGCCTCAAAATTCTCTTTACGATTCTTCAATCGGTTCTAATCAAGGTGGCGTGACGTATTTTCCCAACATGCATTTCGTCTAAATCACGTGACGACATAACCCCCCTTTGCTTCGCGTCGACCGATAATTCTTTTAATTTTACCTGTTTTAGCTTATTGAAAAGTTGAGTATATTTGTTGGATGAAAAAAAAGAATTTGAAGCGCTTCTAGATGTTTGTTTTTTTTTTTTTTTTGTCGTACTGAATCACATCGGCTATAGTTCTAGACCGTCTTTTGATGGAAATATTTTCCTTCTTTTCTGATTACGGATTGAAAAGAACTTTGGAATGAATAGGGGATAATAGCCTTTGTAGTTGAAAATCCCCAAAAACCCTTTTTCAAGTCAAATCAAATCAAACGTCTGATATCTTTAGTTAGAGAAGACTAGAAATAATGAAATATGATTTCAAGGAGCTATTTACATAATATGGCCTCAAAGTTTAAATCTGAAGTGAAATATTTCATCTCTCTTTCTCTTTTCTTCTTTGATTCATTTTGGATATATTTAAATACTATAGAAATTATCTTTGTCTGTATCTTTCGAGGCGTATTGTTCCATTTGAAATCATTTAAGATTTCATTCTTTAACATTTTACCTGGTTTATAGGAATCAATCTTTTAAATCATAAAAAAAACTTTTTCGAAAATATCGGTTTATTTTTTACTCTGTACTGTCAAATGTCATTATCGGGAAGAATTTTCCCGATACGGGTTGAATTTTCGCACTAATTTCTCAATAGATTGGTTTCGAATAATTGTACGACAAAAATAGATACACCATCGGAAAGAGCACGCGATTTCTGTTCTAATGAAGTTAGTTATGAATTTCTAACATAATTTACTGAATTTTAAGAATTTTTTTAAAAATAGTCAGTTTTGCCATCTAAATGGTAGTTTTGTTTTTAAATTTGTTGCATCCGACTTTCTAATAACACTATTATTTTCAATTTTTTTCAGCTTATAACCAGAACGGTTCTATCGGATTTAAAACAAGAACGGTTAAAATATCTTTTCCCGTTTTTTTTTAATTAATTTTTTTCCGTTGAGAGTTATTTTTCTCGATCGAGTTCCTCGCGCGGCACTTCTTCGGAACGTTGATGCCAATTTTGATTGGCGGACGCGCAGGATACGTCATGACCTTCACCTGAATAAATTACTTCGATTAATATTTTCGGATTTGATTTATATTTTGCTTGCTGTATAATAATCATTTTCACGTTCCAATTTTGTAATATTGTTTTGGATTAACCTACTCTGTACCGTAGCGCGAAAAAAAATAAGCGGGAAAACCAATAATTTGTATCTTTTGTTTTGATTTTGATTTCAAAACTTTTCAGTGTCATTGTGGGAGGTTTTTTTCATTTTGTTGAAGTCCTGATTCCACGGGCAACGCCGTGCGCGTACTGCTAGTTTACTATGTAATTAGCTGACCCCTTCTTTACTATAGTTAACCCTTTTATAGCGGGTGTGGTTTATAAACCACATATATAACAAAGTACTCGCGGTTTTTTTTTAAAAAAAATTCCTTTACCTCTCCATCACGAGGTTTTGATAAGAAAATGACCATTTCAAAACCGGGTGATCTGTTAGCAGGTGCGATAAGATTAAGCCAGTAACCCAAATGTTATCTCTTTTGTTTTCGCTAAGTAACAGCGATTTGTGACGTGAGATTGCAAAAATGTAATTCCCATTTCTGACATGACAACGCGAAAAACGTTTCTCCTTCTCTTCTTTCACGTAGAGTGACGAAACAGACCGCGCTGCGCTTGGAAATACACAACTAGTGCAGCGTTTGCTCTGGTGCTGCTGAGTCGCATTCTTTCCGCTTACTCTATCAAAACGCTAAAACCCGGAATTTACACCCGGATTCAATAGGAAAAAGCATATCCATAGTATTTTGTGATGTCCTAGAACGAACGGTTTGTTAGTTAGGGCCAGGCTAACTAATGACTTAGAGCAAGCATTCTACAGGTGGGTCTCTGCTTCGTGGTATAGCCCTGAACGTGACCGTTCCTGGTAAACCTGCGGTCAATCGGAATAAAATGCCCATCGTTCCATATGCTTATCATCGCGCGGGTTAACTGTGTCAAACGAGATATCTCGTGCATGCTTATGAAATTGCAGGTAGGAAAGTTCTTTATACTCAGTTGATTTGTTGGACCGAACCGTGTAAAACAAGTTATCTCGCTGTCTTCATGAAGTAATACGCGATATATTTCTTTATGGTGTTATAAAAGAGGTATCATTGAATGTGAATCTTCTTGAAGTAGCAGGTAAAATACTTATTTTTGATTATAAATAGATAATACCGAACTTGAAGGCCAATCTGTATGAAAACGAACTTGTACTTGTTCATAAGGTCACATGATAAATCTTTGTGTTTATGAACACATAGGAAATTTCTTTATACTCAGAATTGATTTGTTGGGCTAAACCGTGTAAAATCTTCGTGAAGTAACTCGTGAAATATTTCTTTATGGTGTTATAAAAGCAGGTATAATAGAGCTCTCAGGGCAGACTGCGCAGAGCAAATAATTGTGTGCATCTTCATGAAATAGCAGGTAAAATACTTATTTTTAGTTGCAAACAGGTAATACCGAACATGTAGGCCAATCTGTATGAAAACGAAACATCTAGTACTTGTTCATAAAGCCACATGATAAATCTTTGTGTTTATGAGCACATAACGAGTACCAATTGAAAGCGAAGGTAGATTGAAACTGTTGTAACAGAGTGGACAGTAACATGTGGCCCTCCCGTGTAGCATGAAGAGACTGGGCCGGCCAGATGGCTGGTGGGCCTTCTTTGTGCTGGTGCCCCTCACGGTCCTCTGGGTCTGCTGCATGTGCTTCTTCCTGGGGCGGCTACCTCTGCGCCCCAAGAATCTCCAGGTCATCGTCAACAGCCCCATGGAAGACGAGGAAATGTATAAGCAGGCGTCCAGGGATGTGGAGATATTCGTCAGTGAGTCCGCAGGACGCATCAGAATCAGACGAATCCTGGAAAATCTAGCAGGTGGTCTAGCGGAAGGAACTCTACAGTCCTCTTGGATAGTCATGCCTAAGCTATGTCCATCCACGGCGGATAGGAAAAGACCCAAAAGATCTTACTGCAAAGATCCTCCCCTATGTAAGTGGAATTTATAATTTGCTTTATTTCTGTTTGTTAGTTTACTGAAAGGAGGTGTAATTAGAGCACCGAAAAGAGATGCTTTTAACCCTCTAAGCGTCGTAACCCGTTCAGGACCAGCGAAAAGAGAAAGTAGAGCTTCCCCAGGCCCTCGCGTCAAAACTCTGATGCAACATTATTCGAAAAAGTAACGGTTTTTACCGCCATCTAGTGCCGTTTAAAAATTCAAATAAAACGTTGAAGTTGCGATCACACATATGTGACGATGGGCTGTAGGGCACGGAAAGAGTGATCACATACATGCGATGATGGTCCTGAACGGGTTAAACGTATTTTTCCGTTTCCCACATTGAGTTCAAAAGCTGGTGTTCATGTTCGTACGTACAATATCTGAAACTGACAGGGATAAAATATTCTTAATATTTCGGAGACTTTATTAAACGCAATGAAGATTCAATTACAGTCGGACCTCTATTTAGCGAAGTCGCTAAATCCCGAAAAAAGTTCGTTATATGGAAAATTCGTTAGGTAGCGATCCATCTTTTAAAATACTTTAAACTACCCAAAACAGATTTTAAATTCATAAACACTCAATATTATTAAAAAAGTAATTAATCGCACCTTTAATTTGTAAATTAATATCTATTTGTTTTATATATTTTACCCATCAAAAAGAAATCTGCAAGGAAAATAAGAGTAAAACAAACCATTGTCCGGGAATACACTGTATTTTCATTTTTAAAAAATATTTATATTAAAATTAATGAAGCACAATAATTTTAGTATTTCATCATACGAGGGTTTGTTGATTTCTGCATCATAATCATTTCCGTCTTCATCGCTATTCATTGCTGTATTGTTTTTATTTTTCACACTGTCCACTTCAAAACTGCCTCATCCACATCTTCATAGATACATGCTTTTAAGCGTTTTGAACAAGAATTCGATGAATCATAATTTGTATCTTATCACGAATTTTTTTTTATTATGGTTGATAAGCTGTTTGGAGAAATACCAAATTTTAAAGCAATATCCTTTTTTCTTCACGCCTTTATCCACCTCATGAAGAATTAAATTTTTCTTCGATGCTCAAGCACTTTCGCTTTGGCATTTTCCAGCTTCAAGGTCGTTCATCACCATAAAATGTGTTAAAAGAAAGAATAAGTTTGAAAAGTTTAGAAATATTTTGAGGAATAGGGAGAAAAAATACTGGATCACAAGAAAAAGTTCGTTAAATAGAGAATTCACTTCGCTATTTGGAGGTTATTTTACGAAGAAATTCACAAAATGTTCTTGTTTCCAAGGAAAAGTTCGCAAAATAGAGAAATTCGTAAAATAGAGGTTCGTTAAATAGAGGTCCGACTGTATTTACATTGAAAGCAAATTTTTAAGACTTTAAAGCTAGTACTTCAAAATAGCTAACTACTCGGAGGGTTAAATTAGACATGTGGTTATCTATATTCGTCTTGAATGGTTGCAGCTGATTTTTAACGCTAAGACGCGCTGGGGTCATAGAATGACCCCAAACTTGAATTCAACCCTACGCTGTTAAAAACATTATATTTTTAGTTGAAAAAATAATTCTTTTTACTTTTAGACGTTAAGAATACAGTGCTTTCAAACCTACTCCTTTATTATTCATTAATAAAGCACGGACTTCTAGAGGGTCCGTTTTCCGTACATCGCTTTCACGGGAAAAGTTTGGGGCGCATTTCTCGATAAATATATTCGTGCACTTATCAATTAACTGTATCATGTTATCGTTGATGAATAACTCCCAACACTTCACAGGGCTTGTCACATCTTTCGGTGGTCCTTTTGTTGAAGGTGAGCGCGACACAATATTGTGACGACGAGTACGAATATTCTGCCTAAATTGTGTTTTCCTCCATTGAACGCCATCTTTTGACGAAAGCCATTCCAAGTTATTCACTTCTTTATTTCCAGGATCTTCGCTGTCTTTCGATTCCGTATCATGTTCGTTGAAACTCTCATGATCTGAAAAATTCTCTTCTAAAACATCCCCAGGTCCATTGTCAAAGTCTCATTCTTCATCAGTTTCAACTTCAGCAACCCTATTAGCACAAGATATTGCACGATATCTCTACGACGTTGTCCGGTATTCTGAATGTCGTGAAGATATCGTAACAATGTTGTACAGCGTCTTGTGTTATTAGGGGAAGATTACGTAAATGATCAATTTCTTTTTCGCTTGGAGTCGGCATTGTGAGCAACAGGTAAATGCTTCAATTCGGAAAGGAAAGCTATGAACTGACTGCATCCAGCCACGTTATATAATTGGTCTCTGAGACAAACGGAGAGACGCGCGGGGTCATTCCATAACCACAGGAACTGACCAAACGTGCATTAGACGACGAAAAATTCCAGAAATAATTTCTAAATACTCAAAAAAAAGCAGAGGAGAGTGACAAACTCGGCTACTGATAAGAAAAGAATGAACAGGTGGCTAGTTTTCGAGGAAGCGGAGTTTTCCCAAGGCTTGGGGTCATAAAATGACCCCCGCGCGTCCTCTCGGGTTAATGTGTGAGAATGTCTACTTTTTACTACCGTTCTATCCCGGAGCACGTACAGTCTCGATACCGTTACCGTTCAATCGTTTCACGGTGAAACCACAACTTTCTTGAAAATAAAAAAATGCTAATTTTTTTACGAATTTATGATCAGCTACATGTCTAATACTCATTTTTAAAATAAAGTTAGTAATTTTCAAAACGAAACATGTAGCGAACTTGGAAGGGTTAAGCTTCATTGAATAGTGGAGAAAATAACGTATATGTCTGGCAATAAATGGTTCATTTCCCAATTGACGGACATGATTCCAAAATTCGATACAGATATGCAATTTTAATGTCGAGCGTCAATCATAGTTCTAGATTTGTTTTTCTAACACAGGATAGTCTGAAAACACTAAGTTCATCAAAATAGAAAGATAAATTTTTTGGCGATACTTTCCTTTTTCTACATATTATTTGTATATGGGAAAGCATGGGTCGATCCAGGCAAAAATTGGGCCGTTTTGCGGCCCTTCACAAAATTCCACTTCATGAAAACGGCCCCTTCACAAAATTCAAATTCGTAAAAACGGCCCTTTTTACAAAATTTCCTTTTATTAAAATGATCCCTTTTTAAAATTTTTCCGCGGCCATACAACGATTCTCGAAAGTTTGCCCAGTATTGGGTATTCTTATTTTTCTATATAAAATCGCTTTTGAAAGTGAAGATGCATTTCTGCATAATTAACTGTTTTCTTAACAGAAAGTTCCAATGTTTCAACATACTTTTAACAATAAACCACTATTATTTTTTTTAATCCGACTTCTTTTTTAAAAGTTTTTGAATGGGGTATTGCACAAAATATATATACGAGTGTTTTTTTTCAGTATTGTATCAAATTACTGCACATATTTGGTTCAATGAAACAATTTTGATATTACACGTAAAATATAGAAATGACTGCTAAAATTGAAGGTTTTACAAGAAAAAGAAATTTCTCGGAAAAATATTTTTATTTTTGAAAAAAAAATTTTTCACAAATTTTTTTTTGCAGAAATCTTTTTCTCACAAAAATAGTTTTCTCACAAATAGTTTTTTTCTCACAAAAATAGTGGTTTTTTTTCTCACAAAAATAGTGGTTTTTTTTCTCACAAAAATAGTGTTTTTTTTTCTCACAAAAATAGTTTTCTTTTTTGCACAAAAAAAATTTCTCACAAATTATATTTTTTTTTCTCAAATATTTTTTTTCACAAAAATAGACCCCTAAAAGAAAACCTGGATCGACCACTGAAGAATCAAAAACTATAATTTTTATGGAAACATAAGTTTATTTTTAAAAAATACTCTGCAGGAAAGCATAGATACAGCGGTAAAATTAATGTTTCTTGCATTACGCTTGACATCTCGTCTGCGATACCATCTTTCCTATTTCTTATTCGCAATAACTACTTTCAAAACTGATTCAAGGATAAGGCAAATGATATTTTTATCACACAGGAGACATTTATTTTCATGACTACATAGACTGTTCCCATAAATGAATACTTCTGAAAAAATTAAAGCATTTTTGTAATCTGATTCTTGAGTATTACCTAACTGGACTGGCAAATATCGGTGAAATCTGAGAATCCCAGTTAGGCAATGAATTTCGCTTTCCATCCGGAATTAAATTAGATTATCTCTGTATATGATATTGTATTTTCTTTGCATTTATTGGGAAAATCGTAGCAGACGAAGACAACTGCTTTCAAAAGACTTCAAATCTGAAAACAAAGATTTCAGGCGCATTTAGTATGATGGCGTTTTACTTAAACTTCTATAGTAATTTTATATAATTAGAAATTTTTAAAATTAAATTTTAGATGCAACATTATTATTATTCTTTTTCTTTCTCTAATATTGGATGTGCTCCGAAAATATTCGCTATGAGTGACATACAACCTGTTTGTTTGATGTTTTGGATCCAATTACAGATGTGTTGCGTCAAGTGTTACCATAGTGATCACTAGTAAATTAAACAAATATGAACCTCGATACCAAATGAAATATAAAAAAATATTTTAGTACTGTCGCTGATATGTTGCAATTTCAACTGTAGCAAAATACCATTAATTTACTTAAAATATTTATATTTGTCTCATACACGCACAATCTTCAGCAATTTCGTAGTTCTGTTTTTACCAGCAAAAAAATTAAGATTTTTAAAAAATTTTGTTCATACATACCCATAGCAATATACCCATACAGGAGCAAGAAAATAATATCGATTCTTTCGCAAAATCTTTCAAGTGGCAATCTTCTTTTAAATTTCCCATTATTTTAGAACAAAAATACTTACGAAAACAATCCGGGAATCAAAGCAATTTAGTAGAATTTGCTGAATAAATATTTCAAATTGAGTTTCCTCATATTTGCATTCGATTAATACCTAAATTTCGTGTTTATTTTCCTAATTTGAGCTTGCGACGGAATCTATAAGACGAAAATGCCGTGAAATTTTTCTTCGTCTGAAAAGAGGTCACGTGTGGAAAATAGTTTAAGAAGCAGTGGCGTAATGACGGGGGAGAGACAAGGGGGGCAGTCGCAAGGGTTTCACAGTGGGGAAATATTAGTGTGTATCTGTCACTTTTTAATTTCTCGTATACGAAGTATACAAAGAGAAAGTATTGTATTTGTCAAAAAAATTCGAACTCGAGATTTTGACGAATCTCTCTTTTTACTTTTTCGCATACGAAGTATACAAAGTATTGTAATCGACAAAAAATTCGAACTCGAAATTTTGACGAATCTCTCTTTTTCCTTTCTCGTATACAAAGAGAAAGTATTGTAATCGTCAAAAAATTCGAACTCGAGATTTTGACGAAATCAAGCGTAGAATAAAGTGAAAGAACATGGAGTAGGTAAATATATAAATTTAAAAAAAACCATTCTTTGTCGATTATCTTCTTCCGATATACGTTTTAATTCTTTTTTCTTGTGCTTGTGATACTTTCGCTCCAACAGAAAACACTCAATCCGAAATCCCTTCATTTTTCTCTCACGAAATAATTCACCTCGAGAATTGTTCGCGACAAAACAATAGGAAAAAGCTCTCGGAATAAAAATTACCTCCCAATAACGATCTTTTACAAGGCTTCCGTTCATGAAAATCGGCTAAAATGACAACTATAAAACACTTTTATGAAAAATTTATCGAATTTTTCATGAAATGGTGTGTTACCCTCCTTTCCCTTACTCTTTAAAGTAAGAGTACGCAAGGATTTTTTTCCCTGTTGGCAACAGCACAAGCAGAAGCAATTGTGATCATATCAACATGTGTATTTTCAGCTATCTCAAGTGACCGTCATAATTATTTTCATCCTTGCTGTCTTTCATTTATCAGGTAATATACGATTTCGTTATGTTAGCGTGTAATTTTTCTGTGAAGAAATCTTAATTTTTTTGTAAATAAAGGACTAATGCCTTCTTTCAAAGTAAATATCATTATGAGGTTTGTCCCCTTCCGAACAACGAGGCCACGTTAGAATTTAACTTTAGTGAATTCTACGGCCATCTATGGACGATTTAGAGAAGCAATACATCGGCGGCTAAGAGTACGCACAGATCAGATATGCGTACTCTTATCCGTTCTGTAATTTGAAACAGCCATTCCAACAAAACTTTGAATTTTATTTTATCATTATTATTATTATTATTAAAAAATGAGATTGGGATGATAATCTGAAGAGCTGTTGCCTGGAGAAAAAGTTTCCAGTCCGTAGAAATCCAAATAATGAGGGAGCAATATGACTAGGTTGCGAACAAACATACGATGATGATTGGATCCAGTGTGGATTATGTAAGGAGTGATGGCATGAGAAATGTTCTGTGTTCCAAATATGTACTCTTACCCGCCAGGTCGGGTAAGAGTAAGCATTTGGTATTTTTTTTTTTCTTGCGTTTCGTAATATATATTTTTTAAAGCTAAAAATTTCATTTTTTATACCCTTCTTCCTAAGTTAATAAACTATGATTCGGTATATTTTCGAGGCTCTGACTTTTCATTTCTCATTTTTATAACGAAAAATCCACTAGGTGCGTACTCTTACAATCCTTTCCCTTATATCACTTTATTAAAAAAAAATACGGTCCAATTTTCTGGTACCGGCTCGATTAATACAGACTCCGGCTGATACAGCCCCTGATAATCCAATTTTTACTGTACTTAGTTTTATCGTTGAATCGCTTAGATTTAGAATCCCCCCCCCCCCATAAGATCTGAAATCTTTTGAGATTTTATTCAAGCGTAAAGTGAAAGAACCTGGAGTAGGTAATTATATAAATAAAAAAAAATCCATTCTTTGTCGATTATCTTCTTCCAATACACGTTTTAATTCTCTTTTCTAGTGCTTGTGATACTTTCGCTCCAACAGAAAACACTCGATCCGAAATCCCTTCATTTTTCTCTCGCGAAATAATTCACCTCGAAAATCGTTCGCGACAAAACAATAGAAAAAATGAAGGCTCGGAATAAAAATTTCTCTGACTAATGCGTTATAACTCGTGTAACAGCGTACAATAAATAAGTAGAAATGAGAAAAGGAATGAACGGAAGAAAAAGCGTGCTGGCGCATGAGATACCCGCGGGGAGATGGGTTAATACCCTTCATAAATATCGAACAGGGGATAAATAATACACGCACGAACAAGGCGCCCACCCCTCCCACCAATCGATATCGGGTTCTTCTTTTTCCCGCCACCGAACATATCCCTCTCTCCGCAAATAATAAATACAATCCGTCTCTCTTCGCCCGAGAGGGTTGTTTCACGTTTCAGCGTCGTTTTAAGGAATGTTTTTCTGTTCGGTTAGAGCTAGTTGTTCATTGCTGTGTGAGGAAGACTAAGTAAAAGTT
>BGPR01003695.1:55352-77930 GCA_013235015.1 Araneus ventricosus
AAAGTTACAAAAAAGTTGTAGGGGAAGGAATTTGTCCAGGAGAATTCATACGCTCTTGGCTGCACAGATGCGGAAAGAAAATGAGTCGACGCATCTCCAACTATTTAATGGAAATCATAAATAAAAATGAAAGTATTAATGTTTTTGTGTGAGGAGGACAAAGTGCAAGTTTCAAAAAAGTTGTAGGGGAAGGATAGGTAGCAGTAGGTAGGTAGTAGTAGTATAGGTAGGGGCATCCATACGCTCTTGGCTGCACAGATGTGGAAAGAAAATGAGTCGACGCATCTCCAACTATTTAATGGAAATCATAAAAAAAACTTAATGTTTTTGTGTGAGGAAGACAAAGCACAAACTTCAAAAAGTTGTAGGGGAAGGAATATGTCAATAATTTAATTATTTCAGGTTTTCTTTCGTTGTCTGAATGATATTGGAATGATTTATTTCATTGTCGGAATGAATTCGTTCATTGTCGGAATGATTTCTTTCATTGTCGGATTGATATCGGAATGTTTTTTTCCTTTGTCCGAATGATTTCTTTCATTGCAGGAATGATACCGGAATGATTTCTGTCATTGTCGGAATGATCCGTCGTATTTTTTTGAATTGCATCCAAATTTCTCGCTGCATAAATCCTGATGTTTTGAAGCTCCGGACACTAGCGCGGCCGTGAGCTTGTAAAGGGGGTAGCACACTACGCATTTCGTCGAACTTTTTTCTCGGGCGATCAAAAACAATTTCGGCTTTCGTCTTTTTTTTCACCGTGGAAAGTGATGTCGAGTTTTGATCTTTGTGTCGGAAAGCACTCGCTATAGCCCGACATCACTTTCCGCGGTGAAAACTGGTTCCACCGACCGAAAGACGAAATCGTTTTTGATCGTCCGAGAAAAAAGGCCGACGAAAAAACGTAGTGTGCTACCCCCTTAATCGGGACTGTCCGGAGAAAAATTCGGATGTTTGATAATCCTAGGTCTGGCGGAAGTTTTTTTCTTGGGTGTCAATTGAAACAATACGTTATGTGACATTGGAAAGCTTTTGATTATCGTTACTATTATTTTCAATACTGTGTCTTTAGCTCTTTAATTGAGACTTATTTCTTTATTCCGCGCAAGTATGTCTTTAACCTCATACATAAATTTGTTTGAGACCATTTTTACTTGACCCCAGTGGGCAACCCCGAATTTGGTCCCGGGGGGGGGGGCTTAGATCATAAAAATTTTGTATCGTAGTGACGAATGTCAAACCTCATGGCTTATGTAAACCAAAACACTTTCAGGCTTTCCTCTCCTGACAATAAGAGTAATAAAGAACACTACAATACTTTCGATAATTTAATAAAAAAATACAATGAAATAGCTGGCCAAAAAAATGTCTTCGACCGCGCCAACGCTACAAGTGCAAGTGGAATGACTAGAAAAGTAGGAAAATTTTCGAGCCTGTCAAGTCAGAAAGCAGTGTTGTCACGATTTTATTACTATTCTTTTTAAATGAAAATTAAGATCAAATAGTTGTAGTGATTTTAAATTAAATCAAGAATTTTGGTTCAGCTCTGGAGGGGAGGGGGGGGGGCCTGCAGCCCGATAGCCCCTCAGCTGGATTCGCCACTGCTTGACCTCGTCTGTCTCTTTTTAAATCAGCTTTGCTACATATCCTTGCATTCATGAAAAGCTTCGGAGAGCAATAAATTTTAATGAAATGCTTTACATGGAAATGGTTTATCCAATTATTTTTGATTTATAATATCGGAAAATGTGAATGAGGTACGTGGTATTGATGTTTGCCATCTCGAAATTGTACCTAGTGACCCCATTTTGGATCACGTCCGATAGTTTAAATGGCTCCACCCTACCCAATACGCAGATATTTGATTTGCGAAGTTTGATGCGACGTCAGAATTTGACCTTTTATACACGACCGGGCATAGAAAACTCTACGTCATGGAAAAAATGATAATAAACAGACCAAATTTTCCAAAAAGAAAGATAATCAAGCACTAAACAAATTATTTTATTTTCAAGCATGTACAACAATAAGACATCTGTATAAATAAAATAAATTACTAATAAACCATCTTGAAGCAATTACATCTTCAAAAAATAGACGTAAAGGATGCATAATTACAAGATTGTATTAATTGAAGATGGGGGGGGGATGAATATAAAAAACTGTTTTTAAAGGGACCTACGACAGTTAAAATTCAAAAATTTTCTATTTTATAAAAAAATTGTATATTATTGCCCTGTCTTTTTCTGAACAATTTAAAACAGTTCGCGTTAAAAAATTCCCATAATTAAGAAAGTTATGAAGGAAAATGTATGAGCTCTTCAACGTAAACATTGAATATGGCCATATCTTTAAAGCGCTATATCTCAAAATGTGTTTTTTTATATTGCGCGCACGATATATCAAGAACTAATGACTATTTTTACATAAAATTTTTACCGAATATGTATTTTTCTATGTTCTACAAATTGAACCACATTTTTGTACATATTACTCCAAAGAAGTGTTTTTTGGGGGGAGGGGATTTGAAAAGTTGAAATGTTAACTATTTTTAACATTCTTATTTTAAATTGGTATATAAATTAGAAATGAAATTTAAATGTTAATAAATTGTGGTTCAGTTTCTTAAACAGACTGTTTGGATTACTTCGATATCCAAAATAGCGTGTTTAGATAAATATCTTATCCGTAATCATGCGCGCAAGGTGACTATCTCATTTTTACTTTCTCGTATACGAAGTATACAGAGAGAAAGTATTGTAATCGTCAAAAAAAATTCGAACTCGAGATTTTGACGAATCTCCACTTAGAAAGTATACGAGAAAGTTTAGGGGAGACCACTCCCGCTGGTTTCTCTAAAAATTGTACCCATATTCATTACTTTCCGTATGAATACGAATCATAACAATACGAAGGTTGAAAATGTGAGTAAGAGAAAGAACATATATTTTTCTAGAAAAAAAGTGAGTTTGTGAATTGCATTGTTTCAGAGATATAATGTATCTAATTTGACAATTTTCCACCATTTTTTCGAGGTTTAAGAGTCGTATGTCCCCATAAAAGCACACTTTTGTCAGTGGACTAAAAAGTGAAAAACAATTTTTTATCGAAAATCTAGAGGCCAAAATAAAAAATCTCAAAAGCGTGAGACTCGGATTGAAATGCTCCAAGTAAATAACAATCGTAATCGCTTTCATAATGTATTTTAATTTTTCTATTGTAAATATTTGAGATTTTTATATCTTATTTATTCATTTATTTTTATTTAAGACGACCATGGACCTTCAAAATCATTAAAAAAAATTTTTAACTAATAATTTTGAAATTTTTTGGGCACTAATAACAGCACTATGTAAGACAACTCGCAAAATTTCACTGCAATATTTTCATTTATTTCTAAGTTATGGATATAAATACAATTTTTAATAACAATTAATGGCCTTTATGATAAAATGTTCCAGGCGCTCCAAAATCACTCTCTATTTTTTTATTTATTCCTGAGTTATGGATATAAATACAATTTTTAATAACAATTAATGGCACTTATGATAAAATGTTCCAGGCGCTCCAAAATCACTCTCTATTTTCTTATTTATTTCTGAGTTATGGATATAAATACAATTTTTAATACCAATTAATGGCCTTTATGATAAAATGTTCCAGGCGCTCCAAAATCACTCTAAATTTTTTTATTAGTTACTGTAACCCTTTTCAAACAAAAATTGGGATTAATTTTTATAATTCAGTTATCAACTTCAAAATGAAGGAACATGATAATTCTAAACTATGGATTTCTGAAAGAAATATGCCCAATATTTGATATAGAAGAAAATATCTAAGGTTTAACAACAAAATAACTTTAATATGAATGCCAAAAACTCTTCTCCATATATGTTTTTATACCTAAGTGAAATATCATGAAATTTGAACAAAATTTCAAGCACGTGGAAAATTTATCGTAAAGGCCATTAATTGTTATTAAAAATTGCATTTATTACCGTAACTCAGAAATAAATTTATTGCAGTGAAATTTTGTGAGTTGTCTTACATCGTGCTGTTATTAATGCCTGCAAAATTTCAAATTGATTAGTTGAAAATGTCAAAAAACCAGCGGGAGTGTTCTCGCCTAAACTTTCTTGTATACTTCCCCAACAAGGTGCCGGTGGGGCCCCCCCCCCGCGTGGTTAAAAAAATTCGAACCTACTGTTACCCAGAATCCAATGACTATCGGAAGGTTTTTCATTATAGGGGTTGAAAAATATCTAGGTAAAGAATCAAATTCAAAGAGATGCGTACCGATTTTCCGCTCTTACCATCTCAAGGACAAACTAACGAAATTCGCTCCATAGCTTTCGCTTGCACAGAAGATTGCTTCCAGTACGCATGCGTGTGGATATCCATGGCGACTCACGCCATGGATATCCACATGGAGACGTTCAACACGAAGTCCTACTGTGGATGAGACAGCAACCCAAAGAATTTCATGCAGCTGGAATTGGGGCGCTGATAGAACGATGGGATAAGTGCGTCAACATTGGTGGAGATTATGTTGAAAAATAAAATTGTTTCCAAGTGATTATCATGGTAAATTATTTTCTTACCTTTGTGACTTACTTAATGATCTACCCTCGTATTAAAAAACATTAACTAGATTTAATTTTTAAAACGTTTGATAAAAAGAAAGTCAATTTTGAATTCCCAACTTTTGTTATATGTTCTTCGTTCATACGTTCGGGGCTTCTGGTCACTATACAGTGATCAGAAGTCTCGAATTGCCTGACACAGTCCTGATTTTCGACTCTTTGTCCCGGATTTGAATAAATGTCCCGGTTTATTTTTAATTAAAAATTGTTCGTACCACAAAATGATAAACTCGATTTAATATTTCAAAAGTTAACTTCTGGAGAATTATCCTTCCCAACTTTTCTATACAAAGAATCATGATCACTTTAACATAATGAATGTAGATGGATCAGCCTAAAATAAATGCCACATTCTATACAGGGTGTCCACACTTATCGTGGTCCAATAGCTGATTTCTAAACCGTTAGAGAAGGCAGACATGACACATTTCCGCGGAAACCCGGATTTCTGCTTTTTCGGCATCGGATTTTATCATTCTTAATTTTTTATTATATAATAATTCTACAATATTTTTAATATCTTAAGCACTTTTTGTATAAATCTATTTATTTTAATGTTAGATTAATTACCCTTATTTTACTTTTCAGTATTTATGTTTGACACGATTCACTATTTATGAAGTTCAGCTTTCTTTGTTCCAAGCGTGTGTCATGTCTGAGATGGACATACAGTTCCAATTGGCAAAATGCGTTAAATAAAGGGAAAATTATAATATGTTTCTTGAGTCACGAAATATATCTCTGAAAAAAAAATACGAATTCTAACTTCCTATCAGCCATATTTAGTAAAATATTCTTGACAATCTAACATTTTAAACAAAAAAAAGTTCCACTCTTCAGAGACTAAAACTGAGCGAGTTATGGAGCTTTGAATTTCATGATTTTTAACCAGTCAGAGGCCTCGTCGAGCAAGTGCTGCGCATTGATTGGTGGATCGTCTTCAAGACGGCTATTGAAATGGTACGAAGTGGTCTAAGTCAGCGATATCCAAAGCTTCATAACTCGGTCAGTTTAAGTCCCAAAAGATGGGGACTTTTTTTGTTTAAAATATTAGAGTGTCAAGAATATTTTAATAAATATTAATGATAGGGGCGGGGGACCGTATAAAATGTTAGAATTCGTATTTTTTTTCAGAGATATATTTCGTGACTCAAGAAACATATATTATAATTTTCCCTTTATTTAACGCATTTTGCCAATTGGAACTGTATGTCTATCTCTAACGGTTTAGAAATTAGCTATTGGACCACGATAAGTGTGGACACCCTGTATAGAGGGTAGTTAACGAAAAATGTGGAACAGAGTATAACTTCCTTATAAACCATGATAGAACGAAAAAATCTGAAAACAATAAAGGAAGCTTAAAATTTTGTTCTTGCACGTAATCATTGCATATTGTGACTATCCCTGGTAACAAAGATGACATTGGTGCTGTAGTCCTTTTTACCCTGGGAAGCATCTTTAATATAATAGCCCAGATCTGTCTGTCGGTAACGCTCTGACGTCACCAACAATAAAACTCGCGCCATAGCACTGCAAGACGTTAAACAGCATTATTTCATTGTTAGAGAACCTAAGTTTAAGTCATTTTAAATTTAAAAGAGTAATTGTCATCCCAATTTCAAATTTAATAGCTCTAAAATAGCGAAATAAAATTTTCTTTCGATTGATGTAGAATTTATCCCGCTATGATCAATAGTTCCCGAGAAATTTTAAATTATATTAATCATGTATTTCAAATTGATTTCCGTTTTCTAATAGAAAGTAGTAAATCACGTCAGTGGTATATCATGCGCGTGATATAGTTTGGACGCCACGATGCATCTG
Source organism: Araneus ventricosus (assembly GCA_013235015.1). Lineage (NCBI taxonomy): Eukaryota > Metazoa > Arthropoda > Arachnida > Araneae > Araneidae > Araneus > Araneus ventricosus. The sequence continues at coordinate 61,823 of BGPR01003695.1, forward strand.
ATTATTTATTGCAATCGTGATGATATAATTTGATAATATTTTTTGGCAAAGTTTGACGAGCAGAGAAGTGCTTTGTTCTGATTAGAATTCCGAAAAAGAATTCCTTTGAAATTTCAACTTTTGACTTAGGTTTGACAAGCTGAGAATTTCATGGTTATTGAATTATAATAAAATTGTTAAACAACAAAAAATACTTCACACGGAATGTTGTTCACCAAGAGTTTTTTTGAATAAAGAAATATGTAAAATAAAAATATATATTTCCCCTGTCATAAAACATATGTTTATTTTATGTGTTTTCAATCAATATTAAACATTTCTCTCGCATATATATCTATTTAAACACGTCAAATTTGACGGGAAATATCTTCAATGAAGAGGCAATTTGCACCCGTCATACCATGACAGGCTATTTTCTAGTTCTCTGTAGGTACCTTCTGTTTTTTCACTGTTGCACATAAACATAAAGAAAGCGTTCAGATAGAGCTTACGGCACATCCGAATGAAATTCGGACACAGAAAGTAGTTTCTGAAGATTTAGATAGCCACATGCAGAATATGCACGCGGCTATCGAATACGCACCAATGGCTACGAATATACTTCACAGTACCTCTCTGGAAATGGACTATCGCATGGATGCCGTTCTGTGACCAAGGGATAGTCGCATAAACAAATTATTAAGTTCGCAAACAATACTATAAGCCTACTTCTGCATTTTGGTCATTTTTTTTCTTCCTGTTGTTGTTTACAAACAAATTAGGGCCATTGTAATCGCTGTAATAGTTTTGAAACGCCCTGTATTATGTATGCTTCCTTATCTCTTCCTGCTGTATTAAATAGTTAATTATTTCATCGCTTCTGAATATTTATTATCTCATTTTATTATTTACATACTTGTTTGGATTCTATCCAATACCCTTGCACCTCCCCCTAGTCACCATCCCTGACTGCGCTCACGTTTTAATGTATCTCTGATTGAAGTGCAGAAAATCTGGTTACTTTAATAATGCATCACCCGATGACCTGCGTTGATTAATCTTGAGCAGTTAATAATGGTTTCGTGAAGGAAGAGATGCATTCAACCGATGACCATTCAAGTCAAACAAAATAGTCGATTACTGACGAGGCGAGATCAGCTGAATCCTACGTCAATTGTAATGGGTTACGTGTAGTTTATCGTGGAACTTTTGAAGGTGTGGTAAAGGTCAAATATCTCCCTCGTTTCTTGGTCATGAATCACAATTTTGAGATCTGTACTCAATATCTTTCGTGTATCTTAAAAACAGGAAACGAAAACAAACTTACGAGATTGGTACCACAGTCCCATGAGTGTAGTTTAGTACTGTTACCTCGTTCCCATGCTAGATCGGTGAGAAGGTGGTATCAGCTAATTCTAAATCGAGTGTAATGGGTTACGTGTAGTTTATCGTGGAACTTTGGAAGGTGGGGTAAAGGTCAGATATCTCCCTCGTCTCTTGGTCATGAATCACAATTTTGAGATCAGTATTCAGTATCTTTCGCGTACCTTAAAAACAGGAAACAAACTTTTGAGATTGGTACCAGAGTGCCATGGCGTGTGATATTGTGCTGTTATCTCGTTTCTAACCACCTTTGAATGACAGCCACGACACGGAAAAAACTCCCACCTCGTTCTTATCATCTCCAGACAGTCGAAACAATTAATCCTGCCTTTTAAGCCGGGCATTTTGTGCGCCCCCGATCGATGAGGGCGACATGGAAAAGGCCGGGCGGAAGGGCGCTCCGACAAGAAAAAAGAGGAACTTCAATTGTGATCCCCACCCATGGCGTTAATGAGGTGAGAGGCCGCTCTCTTCATTAGGGTGCAATATTCATGAAAGGGGGGCGCCCGGCATTTCCACTTCACCTGAGACATCGATTGGAGGCCGTGTTCTTTCACTTGTTTTATTTTGGCCTTGGACAATGCCAGCCTTCTGGAGCCGGGGCCGCTCCTTGCTGAAGGTGCCCTAGCGCAAGGGCGATCCTGTGCCATTTAGTTTGCTCATAATTTTGACTGAAAATTTAAAAAACGTGGATTAAACCAGATTCAGCAGAAAAAAGTTAGTTCCTTCTGAAATCACTTTATAGTGCTAATAAATGAATTGCAAAAAAAGTCAGTTCCTATAAAAATCAATTTATAATGCAAAGAAATTAATTCATTCAAACTAAATTCAGCAGAAAAAAGTCGGTTCCTATCAAAATCAATTTATAATCCAAAGAAATGAATTCATTCAAACTAAATTGTGCAGAAAAAAAGTCAGTTCCTTTCAAAATCAGTTTATAATCCAAAAAAATTAATTCATTCAAACTAAATTCAGCAGAAAGAAAGTGAGTGCCTATCAAAATCACTTTAGTATGATGCAAAGAAATGAATGAATTCTTCCTCTTTTCGTACTTTCTTGTGTACCAAGTGTGCAAAGAAGAAATACTGTAATCGTCAAAATATTTCATCTCGAGGTTTTGATGATTCTTTGCGCTTTAGATTTCCCTGTTTATCTTCGAATTATCTGTAGAATTTGTCCAAAATCCGACTTTTAACTACAATTTTAGTGCAGGGTAGACCGGAGCTAGTTGGTCCCTTTTTCCTTTTAAGAATTTTTAAACAAGGGAATTCAAAACTTTTAAAAAAGTTTTAAGCTGACATTACTAGTGTACCTTCAGAAAGAATTTGCCATAGTAAAATTTGAATTCATTAACTATCAGTATTAATTTAATAGCTCAAACTGACAACAAGTCGCTTGGGGCAACCCACCCCGACAGCGGGTTAAGTTGACCCACTACTAGCATGAATCGACTATCACAAAACTTTCTTCTATATTATTATATTTTATTAATTTAAATAACGCAGTTGTGTTATTATCCACATTATGTGTATTTATACAATTTTGGTGTATTTCTACTCAATAGAAACTGAGATACAGATTGTATGGTCATCGTCAAATAGTAGTACTGTATAGCAGCACCTCGTATATTGTGTAATTATATTCCGCGTGATTTTTAATAACGAGTATCTTGCATACTAAATTTGGTGCAATTCCATCCCAAATATTCAGAGATATTCCTATAACACACATCCTAAAAATCCTGTGTACCCGCAGGGCAAACGAGCCCCATGCGAAATGGGCCAACTAACCCCATATCGCCATTTTTATTTCTCATGATGTAGGAATTTATTCTTAAAATATTTCGATAAACAAACAATCCCTAAAGGAACAATGAAATATTATCTTCCTGTGAACATTATTTATAAAAATGGAAATTATAATTTATAAGCAAAGAAAAAAAACGATTATTTATAAGTGAGGAGACTTACTCACCTTAGCAAAAATTGGTTCTTTAATGGACGCTGCTTTTTCAAAGACGCTGATTTGGAAATCAGAAGATGGATAATACACACTTATCTAGACTGACAGCGTTAAATACCGGAAAGTTTTTAAAATATCGCAACTGGTCCAACGTGCCCTATGGCCAATTGGCCTTGGCCCATTTTAAGGGGCCATACGACGTTAAACCTCGAAATTTTCAATTTTATGAAAAAGTATATATTATTACCCTGTCTTTTCTGAACAATTTAAAACAATCCGCGTTAAAAAAATTCCCATAATTAAGAAAGTTTTATGAAGGAAAATGTATCAGCTATTCAACGAAAACATTGAATATAGTCATATCTTTAAAGCGCTACATCTCAAAAATTTTTACATGAAATTTTTACCGAATATGTATTTTGTTATGTTCCACAAATTGAACAAATAATAGAAATATAAATTAAAAGGTAAAAAAAGAAAAAGTATAAAAAAGAAACAGAAGATTTAAACAAAAAACGGGTATCCTTTTGATTTATAATATTACCCTTGACAGAAAATTTTATCCATTTTAGAACTCCTATGGCGAGTGGTCTTCGAAAAAGTTTGTCATTCGAGTTCTTATTCATTCCTTCCATTTTGAATAACCTCTTTTACATTCTAAATTTATTTTATGTGTTTTAAATACTAATTGTTGTAATTTTTTGTTGATGCAATCACTTGATGCTGTTGCGTTGAGCACGCAAAAAGGTGTATTGTTATCGTTTTTTGTCTAAATCTTCTTTTTTTCATACTTTTCTTTTTTTACCTTTTAATTTATATTTCTATTATTTTTTTCTGTATTATATTAGAAATAGCTGCACATGCGCCATTCTATATAATACAAAGTGTTTTAAGTAATTTTTGACTAATTAATTTGTAGTTAATATCTTTGTTACATTTTAATTATAACTGCTACAAAATGAACCACATTTTTGTACATATTTCTCCAAAGAAGTTTTCTGTGGGTTAGAAAAGTTGAAATTTTAACTATTTTTAACATTGTTATTTTAAATTGGAACATGAAATAGAAATGAAATTTAAATGTTAATTGTGATTCAGTTTCTTAAACAGATCGTTTGGTTTACTTAAATACCAAAATATTGTGTCTAGACCAATATTTTATCCGTAATCATGCGCGCAAGATGACTATCTCATTTCTTCTCTAAAAATTATACCCATATTTATTACTCTCTCAAATAAATACATAGCAATATCACGATTTGAAAATGTGTGTTCTATAAGAAAAAGAACAGATATTTTTCTAGAAAAAAGTGAGTTTGTGAATTGCATTGTTACAGAGACATAATGTATCGAATTTGACAGTTTTCCATAATTTTTTCAAGGTTTTAGAGTCGTATGTCCCCTTGAATATCATATCTTAAAATTTAACCATTCACTACTTTTTTGAGTTCTATGCATGTATAGACAAGTTTACAAACGTGGAATTTCATTAAAATCTTAGGATCGAAATTTTTGACAATTACAATATTTTTTCTTTGTTTACTTCTTTTACCAGGAAGTTAAAAGGAAGCGTCGTGATTTTGTAATCATTGATGGTAATATGACACCCATAATATTTATCTCCCTATTGTTTTTATGTATTGGATATAAAGATGCTGTTTCTGTTCTATTCTGCTCTTTTGATGTGAAAACGTCTTTCCGCTCGTTACAGTGATAGTCGGTCGAACTTTCTTGTATGACAAAATACCGTCAGATTTGAATCGCTAATAACTACGAGACTAACAATGCGGAAAGAATGGTTGACAGCCCACAACGGATAAATCATATCTGTAAGAGTTTGTAGCATAGTATTTGTTTTGCCTGTGACGTCATCGTACCAGTGTAGGCGCATGCGCGTGATTGTTATGAGTTAGTTTTATGTAAGGTTATAAATAAGTGTAGCGTGGAAACGCGTTTAGATAGGAGGTTGATTCTGGTGTCATTTTAAAGAGCTTGAGGAGTATTACTAGGACCCAAAGTGAGACCATAAAAATATTTTCAGAATATAAGTAAAAATCGGTATTAAATTGAAAATTTCAAACTCCGCATTTTTTTTATTATAAAATGCAGAGTTTTCTTTCGAATTGCACAAAATTTACAGAATACTCGACAATACGTAAAAGAAAAATTGTATTAAAACTTTTTAATTCAAAAATTTGAATATTACGGTAAATATGAGCATTTTTAGTAAATGTTTTACTGCGCATGTGTGGTTCTATATACTGTCAACAGATGTCACCATCAAAAGCTACTATAATAAAACATAAGAAAGGCGCAGTTCGGGTACGCGCCGTAGATTTTTCGTGAAAACGTCGGGATAAAATCATAAAACAAGTTTTCGTATTAATATGTAATTTAATTATCAATCTCTTTAGTGCAATATTTACACAGAGTAGTATAATGGTTACAGAATAGATAAATCACAAGCTACCACAGACCCTTGTTACGTGCGATAAGCTTGTGATTTATTATTCTGTAACCATTACACTACTCTGTGTAAATATTGTATTAAAGAGATTGATAATTAAATTACATATTAATACGAACCACTTGTTTTATGATTTTATCCCGACGTTTTCACGAAAAATCTACAACGCGGACCCGAACTGTGCCTTTCTTTCGATTTTTTAAAAATTAAAATTAACATTTTTATTAAATTTCACTAAACAAAGTTTCTGATAACAACCAAAACATTTGATGAAACAGTAAATGCGGGTTATGTTTAGTGTAGATGACCGACAAGTAAGTGCTTCTATGAAAGAAGCTAGTGGTGCAGTGCGGCACTATAGGTGGGGTGTAATTTCGAGATTACAATTCTTGGCACGTACCCGAGAGAACGTGTGCCTCAAGGTCGCCTTCGAATAAGAAAGCAAAGGGTTCTTGCCAGCCAATTAATGTCGAAATCCGTCGTCTGCCAGGAAGAGATTTACTTCCTGTACCTTCTCGTGACAACTGTCACAATGAGGTAAAAAATCGAAGTCCTGAAATCTCTTTTAATTTGTCCTATAATATATGTGCAGATAAAAATTTAGTATAAATGCCTCACGCTTTTACTAAGTATTTATGCTTAGATATCTTTATATATCACTGATAATTCAAAATAATTGTCTTTATGGATTTAATCCAGTTAATTAAGAGTGACATTATTCGTTGGTTATCCGTTATTGTTAGCATAGAGTATAGATTATCTGTATTCATTAATGTATAATTTAACTTTCCCTCAAAGGAGCGTAGCTAGGGTAAGTGGCACCCGGGTCATAATCTGATTCTCCTCCCCCAATCACCACTGCTGGTTTAGTTTGTGTAAACTAATGTTCCTTAAAAATCGATAGACTATCGAAGCGAAGTCGATAGTATCGGGTTTTCGGAACTATCGACTGAAACTATCGATATTATCGACTTTCTGAATACTATCGATAGTTTTGTCCCTGGAAATACTATCGATAGCCGCATTTTCAGTCAATAGTTTTAAAACTATCGACTGGAACTATCGATAGTTTCTAAACTATCGACTGAAAGAACACCTATCGATAGTATCGCCGGGGAGAAAATCATCGATACTATCTATATTTTCTAAACTATCGACTGGAAGAACACCTATCGATAGTATCGCCGGGGAGAAAACCATCGATACTATCTATATTTTCTAAACTATCGACTGGAAGAACACCTATCGATAGTATCGCCGGGGAGAAAATTATCGATAATTCAGTTGATAGTTTCGAAACTATCGATAGTTGAACTAACACTAGTAACAATATAAGGAACACTATTTCAAAACACAAGGGCTCCCGAGGCGGGACATTTCTTCGCCCCTTGGAAGTATTTGGATTCAAAATATGACGCAAACGCACTAAAGTTTTGCCAACGTGGCCAGTCACTCAGCGAGGGAAAGTATCGTAGCGGAGAATAATATGCTTTTTTAATGGCTTGGCATGCGCAACTGGTGCCCAGAGAGTATTATTTTTGCACCCCCTTTTCATATTTTGCTTTAAAAAGTGACATTTACGCAGTAATGTCACTTTCTAACTCCATGGCGTCCCCTAAGACTGACGCCTGGGGCATCCATACCCCCTCGCCCCCCCCGGTCGATACGCCACTGCTCCCTCAGCCGCGATCATTTTCGTCCCTAGATGGCGCTATCTACCTCACTCTTTTAAATCTATTCTATGATAAGTTCACCGTGTTTTGATCATTTTCCCTTTCACCCTTTATTTACAACATTGACTTTTTAATTTTGTTTTTTAACCATTAGATGAGTTTTGATGTAGAATAATCCTGGGTTTGAAGAAAACGCTTATTAAATTAAGTAATTTTAATTAATTAAAAAGTAAAAAATTTAATTTCTGCTTTCGGCTGCCTTTTACTGCTTGTTATTGGAACTCCCTTCTCCGTGTTCTTGCGAATTCTGTGAGGAGAAAGGGAGATAATGCGAAGAGATAAACGCGATTAAGGAGGTACTTTTAATATATAAAAGGGTTGAAACCATGATAACCAGTCTCAATGATAACGTAAATGAGTATTTTGTAAGAAAAATTTAAAATTTGTATTACGTCAAAAAAAACTATAGGACTAACGGAGGATTAATGTGAGGCATCGATAAATTTAAATATGGCAATTTCGTTGGCAATACGGTATTAGAATCTACCTATCAATACTTATAAAAGGCAATGTTTCAGTGCGAGCGCGATGTCCAGACGAATCGAACACACTCGCAGCATATTTGGCACACAGGTAGTCGTAATGGTGACTCAATGCACCTCGAAGCCGGAATTTTGAAATTTAGTTTAGAATTTTTTAAATTTAATGTTGTTTTGTGTTATTTTCGGCACGTTTACGGCTGTAGTATCTTTGCTAATGATAGTTGAAAAGCAATCGATGCACCATCGGATAGAACAAACGATTTTCGTTCTAATGGAGTTTGTTTTGAATTTCTAACGTAATTTACTGAATTTTGAGAAATTTTTAAATAATAGTCAGTTATGCCATCGAAATTTTATTTCGGTTTTTAAATTTGCTGCATCCGACGTTCTAATAACACAATTCTTTTCAGTTTATAATTGTAACGGTTCTGTCGGATTTAAAACAAGAGCGGTTAAAATATGTTTTCCCGTTTTTTTAACTACTTTTTTCCTGGTCAGTTGTAAGATGTTTTTCTAATGTCGTAATGGTGACTCAATGCACCTCGAAGGCCAAATTTTAAATTTTTTTCTATAATTTTTTTTTTGTTTTTGGTGGTTTTTTCTCACTAATTTCTCAATAAAACAGTTTTTGATAATTGTACGGAAGAAATAAATACACCATTGGAAAGAGCAAACGATTTCCGTTCTAATGAAGTTTGTTTCGTATATGTCTAACGTAATTTACTGAATTTTGAAAAAGATTTGAAAAATAGTCACTATGGTAATTTTTAATAAGGATTTCTTCAAATTCTCGCATCTGTCGTTCTAACAACTCTATAATTTTCATTTTTTTCAGCTTATAACTGCAACATTTCTGTTGGATTTAAAACAAGAACGTAACCGTTCTTTTTATAAAAATATCTTAATAATATAATCTTGTTAAATATCTTTTTCAGTTTTTTTAATTAATTTTCCCTGATCAGTTCAAACAGTTCATTACTAGCGAGAGTTTCTCCGGACGATTCCAGAATGCATTGTTGCAATGTCATTAGCTGGTGCGTGACCTTCCTCGCGGCAGGTGACGTCATATACTTTCATACCCAGCATGCATGTCTGCAATCCGATTCCTTCCGGCAGGTGACGTCATTACATTCGCGTCATTGTCGAGAGGAAAAAAAGCGGGCAAACTCAATAATATATACATTTCTGTTTTGATAAATGTCATTATCGCAAAGAAAAATAAGCGGGAAAATCAATAATATGTATCTTTTGTTTTGATTTTGTTTTCAAAACTTTTTCGTGTCATTGTGGGCATTTTTTCTCCCATTTTAATGAAGTCCTGATTCCACGGGAAACGCCGTGCGCGTACTACTAGTTACTTATATAATAGCCCAGATCTGTCTCTCGTTAACGTTATGACGTCACCAACAATAAAACTCGCGTCATAGCACTGCGTGACGTTAAACAGCATTATTTCATCGTTAGAGAACCTAGATTTCAGTCATTTTAAATTTAAACGAGTAATTGTCGTTTTAATTTCACATTTAATAGCTCTAAAACAGTGAAATAAAATTTTCTATCGATTGATATAAAATTTATCTCACAATAGTCAATAGTTCCCGAGAAATTTTAAATTATATTAATCATATATTTCATATTAATTTCCGTTTTTTAATCGAAAGTAGTAAATCATGTTAGTGATTTATCATGCGCGTGATATAGTTTGGACGCCACGATGCATCTGATTATTTATTGCAATCATGACGATATAATTTGATAATATTTTTGGCAACGTTTGGCAAGCAGAGAAGTGCTTTGTTTTGATTAGAATTTCGAAAAAAAAATTCCTCTGAAATTTTAACTTTTGACTTACGTTTGACAAACTGAAAATTTCATGTTTAGTGAATTATAACAAAAATGTTAAACAACGAACAATATTTCACACGGAATGTTGTTTACTAAGATGTTTTTTGAATAAAGAAGTATGTAAATAAAAAATATTTCCTGTCATAAAACCTATGTTGATTTTGTTTGTTTTCAATCCATGTTAAACATTTCTATCTCATGTATATCTATTTAAACGCGCCAAATTTGACGGGAAATCGCTCGAATGAAGAGGCAATTTGCAGCCGCCATACCATGACCAGGGTGCGTAGCGTCATGAAAAGTGCTTAAATTTGAAAACCATTTTTAAGCACCTTAAAAGTGCTTAATTTTGAGAAAACGGTCCTTAAATAGTGCTTAATTTTCTCGAGAAGTGCAAAGAAAACATTTTTTTTGTTTGTTTCCCCGGGCGTTGAATACGATATCGAAAGCATAGCCATAAAGCTTTGTTTAACCCTCTAAGCGTTTTGAACGTATTTTTCCGTTTCTCATACTGAGTTCATAAGCAGATAATTCATGTTTATATGTATAATTTGTTAAACTACAATGGATAAAACATTCTTAAAATTTCAGAGACTTGATTAAACGCAAAAAAATCTAATTATTCAATTTAAAAGCAAATTTTTTAAGACTTTAAATCCAGTACATTAAAATATCAAACCACTCCGAGGCGGTTGTATCTAGAAAGAAAACCGACGAAAAGAAAGAATTTGGAGGAGGAATCCAGGGTGAGATAGATCCAAGATAATACTTATAGTCCAGTCAACGGAGGCCCAAAATGGAGATGAGAAAAACATTAAATCATATAGTTTTGCGAATTGGTACACATGTTCGTGAGGGACTCCCAATAAACATACTAAAAGACCCCGGCCCTGGGTGGGGGGAGCTCGAGCCGATTTCGAACCCCTTTTTCAGTTTTTCTTGAATATCTCGATAATTCTTCAGTTTTAAAATTTACAATTGATTTAATGTGACTACCTTCGGAGCACTTTTTTTCAAATTTTTAAATTTTTAATGAAACATTCATGTTTTTAATTAAAATGAGTTGTAAAACTAAGAATTCCAATGCAATTTCATTGGGAATTTCATTGACTTTCAAAATATAGGCAATTTTTAACAAAATTTTAGTGAAAATTTGCACTTACGCCAAACCTCCTATAACAAGTTCTATTGAATATATTTCATCAATATTTGCACAGTATATAGCTAACATGCTTATCTGTGTTATGAACTAGGATATTTTTAATACCTCGAAAAGTGTTGGAGATATTCCAAACTTTGTGAACAAACTCGAATTAAAAAAAAAAAAAACATCGATTTTTCTCACTAAAAAGTCATTAAAATAAATAAATATAGGCAGAGAGCTTAGATTCCAGTTCATAACATAGCTAGAAGCAAATAAAACATTTTGGCCAAATTTCATTTTAATATCTTAAACACATTTTCCAAAATGATGTTTGCCGCGTAGAAAAATATCGAAAATTCCAATTTCTCAGAATACGCTTTTAAAGATTTTCATAGAGTACAAAAAATTTTGTACTCATCTTAGAATCTTAAAACTCGCCATATTTACAAGTCAACCCCTCTTTTACTTGATTTTAAACGACTTTTGTGTTCTTTCAGCTTTTTAGATTTTTTCTGAATAATTTTGGGTAGTAGATAGTGAGTGGCGTCTCGATATCTGAATTAGCTTTTTGCCAATTTTCATATAATTTTTAAGCATCTATGGATAAATTTACATTTAAAAACACTTGAGAACAGGTAATAGTTCAAAATAAGTGGAATTAAATTATAACACTGCAATTTGAGCGCCAAAAAAATAATTTTTACTGTTGTAATTACTGTTGTGTTGTATTTTTTAAAAAGCGTCGCCAAAAACGAATAAAACAATAAAAATAAGAAATGGAAGCTTAAATCTATATTTTTAGACAATATATTGCTTGAGAATTTAAATATAGTTGTTCAAACTAATTGTTTGTATTTTTAAGGCTCTTTCAATTACCACTTCCGGTATCAGAATTGTCACTTCCGGTTACTATTTATGCTATAACTTTATTTGTAATTATAGTAGAAACAAAAATAAAGCATTTTTAGATACCTAAATGTACGGCCTATAAAATGAACAAATAAAACAAATTTCGAAAATTTTCTGCAGAACGAGGAATTTAGGGTAGTCACATACCTTAACAAATTAAAGAGCTTAAAATTCCTTATGAATATATGCTTTTATTTTTCTTCTAGCTTTTATAGTTTCTGAGATAATGGGGTATCTAAGTTTGCCGCCATCTAGGATGTCATCCCCTTTTTTAATTTTTCTTCAATATCTCGAAAACTATTCAATTTTCAAAGCATATTTCCTTTAAAAAATTACAGAGCGTACAATTTCCGAACATATGCATGCTTTTATTTTTGTTCTAACTTTTATAGTTTCTGAGATAATGGGGTCTCTAAGTTTGCCGCCATCTAGGATGTCATCCCCTTTTTTAATTTTTCTTCAATATCTCGAAAACTATTCAATTTTCAAAGCATATTTCCTTTAAAAAATTACAGAGCGTACAATTTCCGAACATATGCATGCTTTTATTTTTGTTCTAACTTTTATAGTTTCTGAGATAATGGGGTCTCTAAGTTTGCCGCCATCTAGGATGTCATCCCCTTTTTTTAATTTTTCTTTAATATCTCAAACTATTCAATTTTCAAAGCATATTTCCTTTAAAAAATTACCGAGCGTACAATTCCCGAACATATGCATTTCATTTTTGTTCTAACTTTAATAGTTTTTGAGATAACCTGTCTCAAAGTGGATGGATTTGTAAAAAAAATCTTTGTTGATAGTCCAGTCAACAAAGGGTTGTGAAAAAAAAACCCCATTAAATCGGATTGTTTTGAAAATTGGTACACATGTTCGCGAGAGGCTTCTGTTGAACATACTAAGTCCCCGGTCCTGGGGGTGAGGCTCGCGTCGCCATCTTGGATTTCGTCCCCCCTTTTTTAAAGTTTTTCTTGAATATCTCGAAAACTATTCAGTTTTCAAATTACAATTGATTTAACAAATTAAAGCGCGTGAAATTCCCTACGAATACATGCATTTATTCTTCTTCTACCTATAATAGTTTCTGAGATAACGGATCTCAAAGTTTGCCGCCATCTTCAATTTCATTCTCCTTATTTCGTATTTTTTTTTTTTTGAATTTCTCAAAAACTATTTAATTTTCAATTACATGTAATACAGAAAATTAATGATTGTAAAATTCCTTACAAATACATGCTTTTAATTTTCTTTTAGTTTTAATAGTTTCTGAGATATTTAAGAAAAACTTAAAAAGGGTATTTCCTAAATATATCAAATATTGTTTATTCTTAGAAAGAGGTAATCTCTCAAGTTAAATAGCAAAGTTCACTAGACATTACCACCAATTTCTCGCTCGCAAATCACAACGCACAACTGATTATCAGCTTTTAGGAAATACGGATTGCATCTGTATTCGCCTAAAATAGGATGCAGACTGTTTTTTTCGCCTCGTCATAAAAATGTTTCGTTGAGACTTCAAATAAAGAGGGAGACTTAGTGAAAACTGAAAAAGAACAAAAAAAAAATTCTTTTCCGGAACAAGTGCAATTCGGCGAAGGTGTAGAGGTTCGCAATCCAATAAAACTCCTCACTTTATCGTTTGCAGTTCTCTGAGGTCACGTGCGCGCCACGCGTTTGAAGTGCCGTTTTGGTTTGTTTTTGTTCCTGTTTGGGGAAAATTCCATTATAGCCCTGTCACGTGAGCGCGGTGGGTTTGATCTCAGCGAACACGGCGACAAATTTTCGTCCCCCAACAATGGCTCAGTTTCGGTTTGTAGTGCGACAAAAATCGAAATTTGGAGGTCGGCAAATGGGTTTACAGTGGAGTCTCCCTGTAACGAAATCGCTTGGTTCCAATTGAAAAATTCGTTATAGAGAAAATTTCGTTATACGGAGATTAGAGTTTTTTGTAGTTATTTAAGTAAATGTTCCAAACTTTTCAATAGGTGCGATAAGTTCGAATGTATTTAATTATGATTTTCAATTAAAAATGAAGTAATTTATATTATAAATTTGCTAAAATTATACTAATTTTTATTGTATAAATAAAATGCTGAAAAGTTAAGACAATTCACCAATTTAGAGAATAATACGTACTAGTATGTACTTACGTTTATTTTACCTGAAAAATTCCGTTATTTTACCCTGCTTTGCATTTCGTGATGTTACATTTTCAGGAAAATTTTCACATTTTAAGAGTGAGTGGTTCCAGAAACAGGCACATGTGAGCGAATTGGTTGCACAGAAACTATCAAGTTTCTTCAAAAATGACAAAAATCGAAAAGATAAACCTCTGAAAAAATACGTTACAGGGAGGCAACCACTTCGTTATATGGAGAGTATTTTGAATGTTATTTAACATTCCGATTAAAAATTTCGTTATAGGGAGAAATTCGTTGTAGAGAGACTTCGTTGTAGGGAGACTCTACTGTATTTTCTTTGAGGGTGGGTAGAGAACCGTTTGGAACCGTGAAAGCCATAAACTTTTTTGTATAAACATTTATTCTTAGGTGGTTTTTTGGAGGCTAAAATTAAAGAATGTCTTTCGAACACTTGAGTCGCGTTTCAGCGAGCCCTCGGATTTCTTTCACTTTTTAATAGTTTTGAAACGTATTTGAATTTATCGCGCAATTATTTATTAGATATATTTTAATATTACTAATATAATGGCCCAGATCTGTCTCTCGGTAATGCTATGACGTCACCAACGATAAAACTTTCGCCATAGCACTGCGAGACGTTACACAGCATTATTTCATTGTTAGAGAACCGAAATTTCAGTCATTTTAAATTTAAAAGAGTGATTGTCGTTCTAATTTTAAATTTAATAGTTCTAAAATAGTGAAATAAAATTTTCTATCCATTGATATAAAATTTATCTTGTTATGATCAATAGTTCCCGAGAAATTTTAAATTATATTAATCATATATTTCAAATTAATTTCCGTTTTTTAATAGAAAGTAGTGAATTACGTCAGTAGTATATCATGCGAGTGATAGTTTGGACGCCACGATGTATCTCATTATTTATTGCAATCGTGATGATATAATTTGATAATATTTTTTGGCAACGTTTGACAAGAAGGGAAGTGCTTTGTAAGTTGTGTAAATATAAGTAAATAAAAAATATATATATTTCCTGTCATAAAACATATGTTTATTTTATTTGTTTTCAGTCAATGTTAAACATTTCTTTC
The DNA here is from genome assembly GCA_013235015.1 of Araneus ventricosus. Lineage (NCBI taxonomy): Eukaryota > Metazoa > Arthropoda > Arachnida > Araneae > Araneidae > Araneus > Araneus ventricosus. The sequence continues at coordinate 76,960 of BGPR01003695.1, forward strand.
TCATATATATCTATTTAAACAAGTCAAATTTGACGGGAAATATCTCGTATGAATAGGCAATTTGCACCCGTCATACCATGACGGGTGATTTTCTAGTTGCAAATATTTGAGATGTTAAAAATAAAAAAACATCTACCAGACTTTACTAAAATTTCGAAAATCTTATTTTTAAGCTATTTCCTTCGTTTGGTAAAATTTATCAGATATTTTTTTATATTTTATATAACTAATTATTAACTTTTCCGCAGATTTACAACATTTTCCTCCATAGAGAACAATGGGAACGAATTAAATATGTCAATACAAATCAAGAAATATCCAACCGATTGTTATGAAATTTCATGTGATACAGCTGAAGTCCATTTCCTTTGAACTGTGCAAATTTCAAGTCTCTGCTGTTTTCAGTTTCGTCGCTATGAGTTTTGTCTCGCTAGAAAACGAAACTGGACCACCTCGCTTCAAAATGTTTCATTCCTTTTATCAGTGTGTTAGGAATGCAAATTGCATTCTTTTCAAAGCAGTCAGTGGCGAATCCAGAGGGGGTATCGGGCTGCACCCTCCCCCCCAAGAGCTAAACCAAAATTCTTTATTTCATTTAAAATCACTACAACTGTTTGTTCCTAATCTTCATTTAAAAAAATAATAATAAAATCGCGACAGCATTGCTTTCTGGCTTGACAGGCTCGAACATTTTCTTACTTTTCTAGTCATTCTACTTGTACTTGTAGCAGTGGCGAATCCAGAGGGGGGCTATCGCGCTACAGCCCCCCAGAGCCAAGCCAGAATTCTTGATTTAATTTAACATCATTACAAATGCTTTTTATTAATTTCTCTTTTTAAAAAAATAATCAAATCGTGACAACATTGCTTTCTAGCTTGACAGGCTCGAAAATTTTGCTACTTTTGTAGTCATTCCACTTGTACTTGTAGCGTTGACGCGGTCGAAGACATTTTTTGGCTAGTTATTTCAT
>BGPR01003695.1:78053-94273 GCA_013235015.1 Araneus ventricosus
TTTTTATTAAATTATCGAAAGCATTGTATTGTTCTTTATGATTCTTATTGTCAGGAGAGGAAAATCTGTAAAGTTAGAGTTTTGGATTACTTTAACCTTGAAGTTTGACATTCATCACTACGATATAAAGTTTTTATGACCTCAGCCCCCCACACCGGAATCCTAGATTCGCCACTGACTTGTAGCATTGACGCGGAGAAAAACATTTTTTGGCTAGTTATTTTATTGTATTTTTTATTAAATTATAAAGAACAATACAATGATCGAAATTATAAAGATCAATACTTTCGATGATTCTTATTGTCAGGTGAGGAAAATCTGTAAAGTTAAAGTGTTTTGGTTCACATAAGCCATGAGGTTTGACATTCGTCACTACGATACAAATTTTTTCTAACCTCAGCTCTCTCCCCCCCCCCTTCCAGACCCGAATCCTGGACTGAACGCAGTGTATTATTGTGTTTAATTAGAAAATAATTACGGTGGTAGTGCTCATCACTCGAATTCCTCGTATACTACCATAATATGACAAGTTTTGTGCTTAGCTTTGTCGTTGAGTAAAGAAAATCGAATTTTCATTTACAGACTTCTTCTCTTTGACCGATTGAGTTCAAATTTTGATCCACTGCTTTGATATGAAGACAATACAGGGTGTCCGAGAATTATTGGACACATAACAAACCAGCGGAAATGGTCTCCCCTAAACTTTCTCGTATACGCCTAACACATGTAGAGAAAAAAATAAGCTAAAAGGCAGTGAAACGAACAGGAACCCTGAATGCAGTGGAGGAAAAAAAATAAGTGAAACATCATACACGTTTTCCGAAGGTCGTCCAACGCGGAAGTGGAATTAGAAGCCGGCGTGTTTAGCAATAGGGCTGGGTGTACGATAAAGAAAATTAAATGTGCAATTTGAACGCCTTTTTTTAACCGATTGACACAAAAATTGGACACAAATCAACCATTAAGGTAAGAAGGCCACGTAACACAATTCATTTATCAAAGTAATTTTTTCAAGAAGTTATTGCGTTCAAAAGTATGCGATTATACAGACACACAGTCAACCTTTGGACGGATTTGGTCCAAAATTTGATACAAACCTACATTCCTGATGATAAATATGTATACAAAATTTTATCCACCTTGCTATTTCAGTTTGTGAGTTCCCGCGTTCACATGAACACGGACATACACACAGACTTCCCGTTGACTGATTTTGTCCAAAAATTTGATAGAAACTTACTAATTATATGTAAAGACCACATACCAAATTTAATCCCTGTAGCTTTAATAGTTTTCGAGATATCGTGTTCACAGATAGACATAATTCCAAAGTTGTGTTTTTCGGACTCAGGGAGGTCTAAAACGTGGAGATTCGTCAAAATCTCGAGTTCGAATTTTTTGACGATTACAGTACTTTCTCTTTGTATACTTCGTATACGAGAAAGTAAAAAGAGATTCGTCAAAATCTCGAGTTCGAATTTTTTGACGATTACAGTACTTTCTCTTTGAATACTTCGTATACGAGAAAGTAAAAAGAGAGATTCGTCAAAATCTCGAGTTCGAATTTTTTGACGATTACAGTACTTTCTCTTTGTATACTTCGTATGCGAGAAAGTAAAAAGACAGATTCGTCAAAATCTCGAGTTCGAATTTTTTGACGATTACAATACTTTCTCTTTGTATACTTCGTATACGAGAAAATAAGAAAAGAGATTCGTCAAAACATCGAGTTCGAATTTTTTGACGATTACAGTACTTTCTCTTTGTATACTTCGTATGCGAGAAAGTAAAAAATAACTAGGAACAGTAGCATTGTCCGGATGTTTCATATTATTAACACGGCTCTTAAGTTTTGTTTCACAGCATTGTTTATTCCCAGAATCCGATATGATGGAGTTAGGTGTGGCCTGATGTGTATTGTATGAGAAAAATTCAACCAGCTCAAAAATTCAATCGTGCCATCCGAATTCCAGAATTTTTTCATGTGGGATCTTGTGAAAGATTGTATTATCAGGTGCCTTATGCTAATACCTTACGAACTGAAGCACCGTATCACCTAGTAGCTTCGCTAGCTTATTGAATGTAAGAAATCTGCGTTTTTTTTAAAAACTCAAGTGACGCAGGAGAAATTGTGCTCGTTGAAATTAGCACCAGGTAATTTCTTTTCTTAAAAAAAACATCCTACGGCTTCGCTAGCAGCGGGAGCAGGAACCTAGTAGCTTCGCTAGCTCATTGAATGTTAGAATATTGAAGAAATTAGAGAAGAACATAGGTATATCAGAGAATGTAAAAAAATATAAAGCATTTTCCCCTAATAGCTTCATTTCTTCAGAACAAGGAATAGTAAGGAATTAATAGATTTACTCTGTTCTTTACAATTGGGAAGATACACTGCAGATCTAACAACAAAAAATAATATTTCGAAGAATCAAAGAAACCACGACACAAATGAAGACAGACTTCCAAATGATGGGTTCCAAAAAATCAACAAGATAATTCGTAAAATTCCACGCAACCGATATTTAGTTAATTCATAAATCAATAAAAATCACTCAATTACGTAATCCGCGAAATCTAAAATCACTAAATAAATCAAAATTCTCTTTAAAACATTTAATTAAAACTAAATTTTTAAATTTTAAGACCAACAACCGTTGAAAATAACCACATTGTCAGAACTTCGTTGGTAATTATGCTTAATCACCGGATATTATTCATAATTACTGATTATCGACATTAGCCATAACATATATATATCGTCAGCTACTTTATTTTTAATTAAAATAAAAATATCAGCTGCACCAAACGATTTTTAAAAACCCCTGAAAGTTAATTTTTTTTCATGAGTTATTTTTTTTAAATGATACAAAATTTAATTAAACCGGACAAATTGGAGGGAAAAAATTAAAACCATTTAAAATTGGATTGGCCGAAACAATAAGATAATCTTTTCTCTGTAAGGAAAATTAATTACTGAATTATTTGTCACGAAACCTTCACTAGAACCTTCTTTATTCTTCATGGCATTTGTGAGCTAAATTTGAAAAAGTTCTGATCACTGGTTTGGAATTCTATAGCGTGCAAACTGTTTATGGATTTTGCAAAATTCGTGAATGCTTTTTGTCTATACGGACAACATCGGCCTCTTTCCGTAAATAATATTACTGGATAAAAATAGAGAATTTTTTCTGTTTTTTTTTATGATGAAGTCCTCTTCTTTAACCTTAAGTGAAACCGCGAGTCTTGCTTTCTACTTTTTTTTATTTATATATTTATTCTAGAAACCAAATTTTTTTTCGTCTTCTGAAAAAAAATTATCTATTTAAAAGAAAGAGAGTATCACTTTTTTTTCAACGAATCATTAATTCTCAAAAATCGTCTGTTGCTACTTTTTTTAAAATTCGATCTTTTTTTATTTAACACGGACTATTTATTAGAAAAGTAATTAATTTTCCGCTGTGAATTAGCATATTTATTCGCCTGCTGAACTTTTTATTGTTTTTCTTTTAGTTGATGAGAGCAAAAAAAAAATGGCAGTATTAGTAAAACTGTTAGTGTTTACTTATTAATGATTATAGCTAATTTTGTTCAAAAAATATCTTGCATGCTTTTTTTAAAACTAGACTAATTGATCTGTTTGCTTAATGCCCTATTATTTTAACCCAAATGTTTCCAACTTGTGGTACGCGTACCCATGGGAATACGCTTAGACCCAGTTAGGGATACATGAAATCAAACTTGGTAATGGTTTAAAAAGTTACAGAATTTTGTTTCCCCAAGTTAATATTTGCTATTTAATAACCATTTGAAGAGTTGATTATTACGAAGTGTAATTTTTAGTTATCCTGATAAGACTTAGTGCGAAATTATAACAATGATGGTTTGATTTGTTTTGGCGTTGAACTAATACTATTGTAACCAGAGGGAGTGGTCTCCCCTAAACTTTCTCGTATACTTTCTAAGTGGAGATTCGTCAAAATCTCGAGTTCGAATTTTTTTGACGATTGCAATACTTTCTCTTTGTATACTTCGTATACGAGAAAGTGAAACAAACAAACCTGAAAGCAAATATCTGTTGCCACGTTTCAAAAAATATTACTTTGAAGCAAGTGCGATAAAATAGGCAATGCAATGAATACTAAAGCGAAAATTCTGCTTTGGAATTGAGTTCCCAAGAAAACAATTTATACTACCACAACCGTAACAATTGCAAAAGCGGGTAAATAAAAGATTTGCTGAAATAATGAGATCGGTTTGAATTTATTTACAACATTAAAAAAATTGTTGCAATTCATGTTTGAAAACATCATTTATTGTTGTAAATAAAATTTACAACAATAACATATTGCTACCAGTACGCATGCGCATGAGAATCGGATTAAAAGAAATTGAATATGCAATTTGAACACCTCTTTTCGACGGATTTGGCCCAACATTTTATACGAACCTACATTCATGACGATAAAACTGTGTACCAAATTTTAGCCATTTAGCTATTCAAGTTTTTGAGTTATAGTGTTCACATGACCGCTGACAGACAGACTTCCCATTGACGGATTTTGTCCAAAATTTGAAAGAAACCTACAAATTATGTTTAGAGACCACATACCAAATTTCATCCCCGTAGCTCTGACAGTTTTCGAGTTATCGTGTTCACAGACAGACATGAGTCCAAAATTGTGTTTTTCGGACTCGGGGAGGTCTAAAACGTGGAGATTCGTCAAAATCTCGAGTTCGAATTTTTTGACGATTACAATACTTTCTCTTAGTATACTTCGTATACGAGAAAGTAAAAAGAGAGATTCGTCAAAATCTCGAGTCCGAATTTTTTGACGATTACAATACTTTCTCTTTGTATACTTCGTATACGAGAAAGTAAAAATGCAATAAAATGTAAGATCAATAATAAATATTAAAAAAAACGACAGTCAGAGGGTTAAACTGCTCATGTCGAAACAAAACTCCGTTTACATCTGCGGTTCGCGAACTATTCAGCTCGAAAGTGATTATAGTAGTACTATATGTCACAGTTAAAGTGTCTAATTCAGTTATTCTATAGAATAACTGATCAAGTCAGTTAAAGTGTAAAATAGATTAATCATTTCAAACTTTACCTAGTCATTCAATGAAATAACTAGGTATTCTACAGAATAACTAATGATAGACCGTTAAAGTGTAAAGTAAACAATTTGACATTAAAACAAGTCCGTTTTTTTCATGAATTACACACTGATTGCAAATCATCCATAACCAGTACAGAATTAAAACCACTATAATACTGTCACAAAACAGGAATGTCGCTTTCTTGCCATATTAGTCTTATAGTTGGGAAGAGAGATTTACAGGAGTACGTATTGGAAGGAAGTCGATGACACTCAAACTTGGCGACCGTTTACGCAACTTGGCGACGAAATGAAGGTTCCAGAATATACAGAAATTGTCTCGGTATCTCTATCAGGAACGAAGTTATGGACAAATTCCACCTATAAACGCAAACGTAGGATGTTTTTTAAAGTTAAAAATATTTGCCCGGTCCCCACTTAAGATGCCGCAGGCATCACGAGATCAATTTTCCTTGCTTCGTGTGAGTATTTAAAAAACGCAGATTCCTTACACTCAATGAGCTAGCGAAGCTGCTAGGTTCCGGCTCTCGCTGCTAGCGAAGCCGTAGGATGTTTTTTGAAGTCGGTGCGCATTTTAGATGCCGCAGGCATCACGAGCACGATTTTCCTGCTTTATTTGAGTAATTAAAAAACAGATTCCTTACAGTCAATGGTATGATATAGCGAAGCTACTATGCTCCGGCTCCTTATACTAGCGAAGCGCCAGAATGTTTCTTTAAAGTGAAAATAAAAAAAAATCCCAGTGCCCACTTCAAATGCTGACAATACAAATAACCAATTTGACTAACAAACAGGCTGAATCTTGTCGGCCATTATATGCTTTAACGATGTGTGGACCGTTATTCTATAGAATAACCAGTTAACCCTTTGAACGGCAAAAATATTTCAGCTGAATACTTTGAAAACGGCCTCTCTGTAGCTAAATGGTGAACGTAAATGTTTCGGAGTCGGTTTTCGGGTAATAAACAGAGAGCAACTTTCTACGCCGGAGCCGGTTTAAGAGTAATAATCGAAGAACGACTTTCTGCGACGGAGCCGGTTTTAGAATAGTCATCAGAGAGCGATTTTCTACGTTCCAGCCGGTTGGAGGGTTAAAGTGTAAAATAAAAATTTATTTAACACTTTAACTGACTTGATCAGTTATTCTATAGAATAACAGATTTCATATTTAAACGGTAACATATACACGCCCTTACACAGCAGCGCATCATCGATAGCATCCGGTCTCAACTCGAAACTTGCCACCACGCCTCCAATCCGTTAGAATAACTAGATATTCTGTAGAATAACGGATTCCATACTTTAACGGTAACATATACACGCCCTTACACAGCAGCGCATCAGCGATAGCATCCGGTCTCGACTCGAGACTTACCACCAAGCGACCACGTCTCCAGTCCGTTTCCGAGCGCGTGCAGGAGTAAAAGGATTCCCGCCCGTGCCTAAAGAGGAGGAAATCCCCCAAAGAATCGATTTCTTCCGGCTGGAATCGGCTCCCCTTCGTAGCAGCTCGGCGGATCTCGTCCGCGAGTTCCGAAATCAACACGGCACCGTGCCAGGAGTGGAGACTGTGTGCGGCGCTGACCTTCACGAAGGCGGCTCTCCTTCCTTTCAACCATTATGTGTGAGGGATTATCTGGATTTGCAAGCATGCCGTCTATGAAGTGTGGGTTTCAGATCAATTATACAGCTCAGTTGGAAATTTAAAATGTCAACAATCCGCTTCAGTAATAAGTTCATTTTTTCGTGGATCTTTACTGAGCTATCTAATAAGATGGAGGTCGAAACTGAAACTTAGGCAAAAAATAAATAAACTAGTAGTTCCGTGAACTGTAGATCTAAACCAGCGGCAATGTTCTCCCCTAAACTTTCTCGTATACTTCCCCCAGAAAGGTGCCGTTTCTCCTTCCCCCGCGTAGCTAAAAAAATTCGAACCTACTGTTATCCAGAATCCAATGACTATCGGGTTTCTCATTATAGTGATTGAAAAATATCTGGGTAAAGAGTTCGAAGAGATGTGTACCGATTAAAACGCATCTATCGCACACTGCTAGGTTTCACTCTTGCCGTCTCAAGGACAAACTGACGTAATTCGCTCCTTTCGCGAGCTCAGAAGATTGCTTCCGTACGCATGCGCGTGGAGATAGCGGATTGGTTTCAATAGTAAATTATACAGACCGACAGACAGTCAACCCTTTGACGAATTTGGACCAAAATTTTATACATTCATGACGATAAAACTGTGTAGCAAATTTTATCCATCTAACTATTCAAGTCTTGAGTTATAGTGTTCGCATGACTTCGGACATACAGACAGGCTTCCCGTTGACTGATTTTGTCCAAAATTTGATAGAAACCTACGAATTATGTTTAAAGACCACATACCAAATTTCATCTCCGTAGCTCTCATAGTTTTCGAGTTATCGTGTTCACAGACAGACATAATTCCCAAATTGTGTTTTTCGGACTCGGGGAGGTCTAAAACGTGGAGATTCGTCAAAATCTCGAGTTCGAATTTTTGGACGATTACAATACTTTCTCTTTGTATACTTCGTATACGAGGAAGTAAAAAACATAAGAAAGGCGCAGTTCGGGTCCGCGCCGTAGATTCTTCGAGAAAACGTCGAATTATAAAACTAGTGTTTAGTATTAATATGTAATTTAATTATCAATCTCTTTAACACAATATTTGCACAGAGTAGGATAATGGTTACCAGTGGCGAATCCAGGATTTGGGTCTGGAGGGCTGAGGTATAAAAAGTTTTGTATCGTCGTGACGAATGTCAAATCTTATATCTTATGTAAACCAAAACACTTTAACTTTACAGACTTTACTCACCTGACAATAAGAATCTTAAAGAACATTACATTAATTTCGATAATTTATCAAAGAACACAATGAAATAATTAGCAGAAACATGTTTTTGACCGTGTCGAAGCTGCAAATACGAGTGAAATGACTACAAAAGTGGGAAAACTTTCGAGCCTGTCAAAAGCCAGGGAGAAATGTTTTCACCTTTCTTAAAGGGAGATTAAGAAAAAACAGCTGTAGTGATTTAAATAAAATAAAGAATTCTGGTCTAGCTCTGGAAGGAGGGGGGCTGCAACCCGATAGCCCCCCTGGATTCGTCATTGATGGTTACAGAATTGATAAACCACAAGCTACCACAGACCCTTGCTACATGCGATAAATTTAGTGCGCATGCGAAATTAATATTAAATATGTCCCATATTTTTCCAATTATGTTGTTTTTTCAAAAATTGAAATTTGTATTTCAAATCTTGGAAAAAAAATTATATTCAAAAACTTCTGATGATATATGAATTTTTATTTCTAAGTGATTATAGTGATAGCCGAAAGTACAAAAAGATGGGAAATAATCCAAGGAATCCATTTTGACCATTAAAATTCCGAAATTATAATTAGTTAAAAATATATCAATTAAGAACGTCGAAATGAATGAATTGACGAGCTGCCATCTATTAGCAGCATGGTGAATTCATTCACGGCGGATTCTTTTTTCCCCTATTATTAGTTTTCGCATCCGGTGTTGCATTTTTTCTTATTTATTTAACGGAAGTTGGTATTTCTTTTTGAGCGAGCTTCTGTGTTTGTATTTATTAACAATAGGAAAAATCGTTTTCATACTTTTTTTTCTTTCCGCTTTTTGTATTAAAGTGTTTCGTAACGTTTGTTAGGGAAAGTAAGTGACAATATTTGTTGATTGTAGAGAAAAACGGAGTCGCGGCATATAAAAATATATGGATCCCAAGGTCTCACGTGACCTCACTTCTCTCCTCCCGGGAATATCCTATTATCCGTGATAGCCCGTGCAACGCCGGGCCACACAGCTAGTATACACTAAAGTAGAAGTCTAATCTAGCGTCTTTATATATAGAGGTAGGCTGCCTTCCCGGAGGACTTTCAGAGGAAACTGACCCACGTTAATATTTCGATTGGAATAAAACCCCCGGCAGTCTTCTGACCCGACCATAGCGAACAATTTATAGTAGAAAAACATATCCGTATTCTTTAGCAACGGATTCGGAAACCCTCCGCGCTTTTGCGCATGCGCCGGGCGGAGTTATTTTCATCAAAATAGGGGAGGGGGAGATGAAGAATGGGAGGGTGATGATTACTGAGCGTGATCTAACAAAGAACTCCGAAATGCGCTCATATGACTCATTGCCTGACACCCCTTTCCGGTGTAAAATCGTCCAAAAGTGGTAGTCTCGGAATCCGTTGCTGAACAGTACACGAGTTTTTGAATAATGCTGTTTAAGAATATAGTCGTAGGATAGAACCCATAACTTTCTTCCTTCTATTCTTCAACCATGCAGTGCCTTAATCCACCACGCCACTGGTGAACAGTAATATAATCTATTAATTAACAAGAGCTCATTAATTATTTTTTATAAGAATTTTTAAATTTTTACAATATATACGGGCACAAACTTTCTCATTTAACCCTCCTAGTGTCAGGCCCGAGATATCTGAGTGAACTTTTTTCCTCTCATAACGGCAGACCCGAGACTGTCTCGGAAAGAAAAGTTCCATATAAGTGTCAGACCCGAGATTTTCCTTCTACAAGTTTTTCTCTTCCCCCAGGTGTCACGCGGCGACATAATGAGAGGGAGTGTCTGTGGTCAGGGGAGGGTCAGTTTGACCAACTTTTCTGAGAATGCTCAAAGAAGGGTCTTCTAACAAAGGATTCTGTCACAAAGAATCGAGGTCAGAAGTCATCTGCAACTGCCGAACGATAACAGGTCTAATAGACGCCCTACGGCACGAAAATGACCACAAAAGGGGGTTGAAATCCTTTTGTCCGAAACCTTACAACTTGAAGAATAATCTTCTCTTTTAACGTGACAATTTCGTTAAACGTAACAGTCTCAAAGTCTATCGGCTGGAGGGTTAATAACATGCCATACGGAGAAACGCCACTTTTCATAATTGTTTAAGTGGGGAGAGGTTTTATCTTTTTCTATTTATTTATTTAAAAATTAAAATCAATGTAAAAGTATGTACTTTCAGTCATTAATTAAAAGATGAGAATTTCGATTTTTAAAATAATCCCTTTCATTTCTGAACATAAATTACCAGAGTAAAATCTTTTTAAATCTAGCATTAGAAGCACTTGGAAGTGTTGCTTGGAAACTTGCTGAGTTGTTACCTCTCATGAATGTTACTTTTTAACGGCCTTTCATTCATTTATAATTTAGTCATGATTTTTTTATCGATTTCATGGGAAACACTTTAATCTGTATTTGCTTACATTTCCGTAAACCAAAACCGATCTAAATTAGGCGGTGTTTATTGCAGCATCGAGTTATGTTGAAAACTGTATCGTGAGTAATTTCAAGCGATTTTCTGGTTATGTTTATTTTTACCTTTGTATGATAGTGCTGAATTTTGTTTTTGATTATTTTTAAACAACTAGGGGGTTACACCCTTGCTCGCTCCGCTTCCCAACCCCTAAGAATCACAACGTGATCCCAGCTCGCTCGCCGTACAGTTATGCGTTTCTGCTAGTAATAGGAAATTATAAATACATTAATTACTGAAAGTAAATTTAAATTATCTGAAATTGCATGAACTCCTAAAATTATTTTTTCATCAATTACTCAAATTTAAAACTTCGGGCAGCACAGAGATACAGTCGGACCTCTATTTAACGAACCTCTATTTTGCGAATTTCTCTATTTTGCGAACTTTTTCTTGGAACCAAGAAAATTTTGCGAATTTCTTCGTAAAATAAGCTCCAAATAGCGAAGTGCATTCTCTATTTAACGAACTTTCTCTTTTGATCCAATATTTTTTTTTTCTGCCTATTCCTCAAAATATTTCTAAACATTTCAAACTTATTCTTTCTGTTAACACATTTTATGGTGATCAATGACCTTGAAGCTGGAAAATGTCAAAGCGAAAGTGCTTGAACATCAAAGAAAAATAATTAATTCTTTATGAGGTGGATAAAGGCGTGAAAAAAAAAGTTTTTTGCTTTAAAATTTGATATTCCTCCAAACAGCTTGTCAACCAAAATAAAAAAAAATAGTGATAAGATACAAAATTATGATTCAACAAATTCTTGTTCAAAACGTTTAAAAGCAAGTGTCTATGACGATGTGGATGAGGCAGTTTTGAAGTGGACAGTGCGAAAAATAAAAACAATGCAGCAATGAATAGCGATGAAGACGAAGATGGAAATGATCATGATGCAGAAATCAACAAACCTTCGTATGATGAAATGCTAAAATTCATTAATTTTAATATAAAATTATTTTTTTAAAATTGAAAATACGGTGTATTCCCGGACAATGTTTTGTTTTATTCTTGTTTTCCTTGCAGATTTCTTTTTGATGGGTAAAATATATAAAACAAATATATTAATTTACAAAATAAAAGTGCGATTAATTACTTTTTTAATAATATTTAGTGTTTATGAATTTAAAATCTGTTTTGCGTAGTTTAAAGTATTTTAAAAGATGGATCGCTACTTAACGAATTTTCCATATAACGAACTTTTTTTCGGGATTTAGCGACTTCGTTAAATAGAGGTCCGACTGTAATTGAACCTTCATTGCGTTTAATAAAGTCTCCGAAATCTTAAATTACCATGGATAAAATATTCTTAAGAAATTATGCATACGAACATGAATACCTGCTTTTGAACTCAATATGAGAAATGGAAGAAGTAAATGATCATGATGCAGAAATCAACAAACCTTCGTATGATGAAATGCTAAAATTCATTAATTTTAATATAAAATTATTTTTTTAAAATTGAAAATACGGTGTATTCCCGGACAATGTTTTGTTTTACTCTTGCTTTCCTTGCAGAGTTCTTTTTCATGGGTAAAATATATAAAACAAATATATTAATTTACAAAATAAAGGTCCGATTAATTACTTTTTTAATAATATTTAGTGTTTATGAATTTAAAATCTGTTTTGTGTAGTTTAATCCTCTGGGCGTTCAATTATTTTGATCTTATAGCTTTCATATCTTAAACATTGGCTTTTAAAGTGAATAATTGGATCTTTATTGCGTTTAATCAAATTTCTGAAATCTTAAGAATATTTTATGCATGGTAGTTTAAGAAATTACACACATAAGCGTGAACTATCTGCTTTTGAACTGAACATGACAAACGGAAAAATACGGCTTAAACGCTTAGAGGGTTAAAGTATTTTAAGAGATGGATCGCTATTTAACGAATTTTCCATATAACGAACTTTTTTTCGGGATTTAGCAACTTCGTTAAATAGAGGTCCGACTGTATATGTAAATGTTAGAAAGAAATCTGAATGCTAGTATATATAATTCTAAGATTTAAAAAAATTAACTGATTTCTGATTGATGTAAATAATTTTATTTCTTTCCACCAAAATTTTAAACATGCCCTATTTTCAATGATATGTTGCTGAGAAAAGATTCCTCACATGTATTCATAATCACTCCATTTATTATTTAGCCAAGAAAGATATAACTCTTCTCTCTGAGCAGTTATTTATGTGTTAAACCTCAGAAAATTTAAGTTATCAAGAGATGATATAATCCATGTTACAACCTTTTACCTAAACAATAATGACTTATTGACTTGCACAAAGTATCTTGAAACATGCTCATATTAACAATTCAAAATTGAAACCATAATCTATGCTTATAAAAGGCAATATTTGTGTGTGTGTGTTTGTCTGCGATGTCCAGACAAATCTATCATACTTACAGCCATGAAATTTGGCACACAGGTAGTCGTAATGGTGACTGAATGCACCTCGAAGCCGAAATTTTAAATTTTAATCTAGAAATTTTTTATTTAATGTTTTGTGTTGTTTTGGTTGATTTTTCGCACTAATTTCTCAATAGATTGGTTTCGAATAATTGTACGACAAAAATAGGTAGACCATCAGAAAGAGCACGCGATTTCCGTTCTAATGAAGTTAGTTTTGAACTTCTAACGTAATTTACTGAATTTTAAGAATTTTTTAAAAAATAGTCAGTTTTGCCATCTAAATGTTAGTTTTGTTTTTAAATTTGTTGCATCCGGCTTTCTAATAACACTATTATTTTCAATTTCTTTCAGCTTATAACCAGAACGGTTCTGTCGGATTTAAAACAAGAACGGTTAAAATATCTTTTCTCGTTTTTTTTTTAAATTAATTTTTTTCTGGGTCGTTGAGAGTTATTTTTCTCTATCGAGTTCCTCGCGCGGCACTTCTTCGGAACGTTGATGCCAATTTTGATTGGCGGACGCGCAGGATACGTCATGACCTTCACCTGAATAAATTACTTCGATTATTATTTTCGGATTTGATTTATATTTTGCTTGCTGTATAATAATCATTTTCACGTTCCAATTTTGTAATATTGTTTTGGATTAACCTACTCTGTACCGTAGCGCGAAAAAAAAAAATAAGCAGGAAAATCAAAAAATGTGTATCTTTTGTTTTGATTTTGTTTTCAAAACTTTTTCATGTCATTGTGGACGGTTTTTTTTTTATTTTTCATTTTGTTAAAGTCCTGATTCCATGTGCAACTCCGTGCGCGTACTGCTAGTAATTATATATTTTTAGCTTTTTAAAATTGATAAGATCCTAAGTTTAATCATGTTATGTTGCTCAGAAAGCTTCCCCACATGTATACAGACTCACTCCAGTTGCAATTTAGTCAAGAAAGGTGCAAAATTTTTCTGTGGATAGTCACTTATGTTTTTCAAAACTCAGAAAATGTGAGTAATCGAAAGATGAAACAGCTCATTCCGCAATCTTTTAACTAAAAAGGATATTTTAAGGAGACATTCATTTATTTGCCTAATCGTAACTGCAAGACTTAATCTTATTTTGTTCAAACTATTTAACTCAGAAAAAAAAAGCATTGTCTCAGACTTTCCGATGTAAATAAACCAAACTTGCGAGCTGTTGCCAAACGGCGATTAAGAAATTCGACCCTTTTTTGTCGCCACATAAGAGAATTATTTATTTATTTTAAACAAAAGCACGCTACAGAGTAAACTCCATTTACAGAGTGCTGAAAAACACACAAAGAACAAAAGTCACAATCAGTAAATTATATATATATATATATATGCCTTCGAAAGCAAAAAGTAGACCACAGAGAATACATAAAATCATAAAACTTACGCAAACGTATATATAATTAAAAACGAAAACACATAATCACAAAACTTTAAGACACACTATGACACCAAAAGCCGTATATATATTTTTTAAAATTTAAAGTTCATTTCCAAAAAGCAAGGGTCAAAAAGTCAAAACACGCAAACACCGAGTCTAATAAAAACACACCAGGAGTTTAAAAACGTAAATACACACTTGAGATTAAAAAAAAATGCAACACTTAAGATAAAAATAAATCAAACACGCGGCGCCAAAAAACTGGTCGAATACATAAGAACACGGAAAATCAAATAGCATAAAAATCTAAAATGTTGCAGAAAGGCAAAATAAAATATATATATATTATTTTAGTAACTAGGTTGTGGAAACAATAAGATATTATTTAGAATAATTTAGTTTCAATGTGTATACGTTGTAATAAATGCGTTTCGTCATACAAGTTGGCGTAATTTATGAGTTTTTTTTATTTTTGCATATTCTGAGAAATGTTTACAAATTTATTAACGAATGATGTTTTAATCTCCCAGCAGCAAATAAAATGGAAAATACCCCGATCCGATTATGGTAGAATTCAATAAAATTTCACTGAAACAGTGCGTTAGCGAAACTTATTCTATTTAACGGAACGAATTTCTTTGAATAGAATAAATAGGTTACAAAAGAAAGAAAAGATGCAGCTAAAAACCGATGTCGTCTTTTTTCCCAGTTGTGAGGTGACATTTCACGGAAGTCGCAAGAACAAATTCCTGAAAACTATTTTTTTTTCCTTCTTTCTATATCTTATTTTTTAACGTGGAATACATTTTCAGATGGGCCAACTGGATAAAGGCTATGCGCAAAAGAAAAAAAAAGAAAACTATCTCCCAACTTTCAGCAATATTTTCACATTTACTACTTTTTTTCACTGAATCGAAAAGGACAGAGGTTTGATCTTTCGAAATTCTTGCTAGAAAAGTTTGACTGCATTTCTAAAACGGAATAAAGTATAGGGAATCTGGAACTTGCCTTCTTTGCCGATTTCTTGCCCGAATCCCTTTGTTTTGATAGCAAAACCACTGGTCTGCAACGAGATTAGTTTCGATCGAATTCTCTGCGAGTGTCCTACCCCTTTTTCTTGTTTCTGCACCCTCTGGTCAGAGAAAGGGGAAAGATAAGCAATGTACGAAGACTCAGACAATGAATAGTTAAATGAATAAAAAGCAACGTGTCCCGAAAGCAATGTATGCCAGAAAACATGTTCCGATCAATAATAAAGCAAGGAATATGTTTTTACTTTCTCGTATACGAAGTATACAAAGAGAAAGTATTGTAATCATCAAAAAATTCGAGCTCGAGATTTTGACGAATCTCCACGTTTTAGACCTCCCTTTGTCCGAAAAACACAATTTTGGACTCATGTCTGTCTGTTTGTGAACACGATAACTCGAAAACTATTAGAGCTACGGGTATGAAATTTGGCATGTGGTCTTTACACATAATTTGTAGGTTTCTATCAAATTTTGGACAAAATCCGTCAACGGGAAGTCTGTATGTCCGCTGTCATGTGAACGCTATAGAATCGGATGAAAAAGAAAAGCGCCAAGCAGGAGTCAATAATTACCGTGCACAGAAGATTGCGTCCAGTACGCATGCGCGTGGAGATAGCGGATTCGTTGGAGATGCGGTTATACAGACCGACAGACAGACTTCCCTTTGACGGATTTTGCCCAAAATTTGACAGAAACCTACAAATGATGTGTAAAGACCACATACCAAATTTCATCCCCGTAGCTCTAATAGTTTTTGAGTAATCGCGTTCACAGAGAGACATAATTCCAAAATTGTGTTTTTCTGACTAAGGAAGGTCTGAAACGTGGAGATTCGTCAAAATCTCGAGTTCGAATTTTTTGACGAATACAATACTTTTTCTTCGTATACGAGAAAGTAAAAAGAGAAATTCGTCAAAATCTCGAGTT
>BGPR01003695.1:111113-130106 GCA_013235015.1 Araneus ventricosus
CATAATGGTTGAAAGGAAGGAGAGCCGCCTTCGTGAAGGTCAGCGCCGCACACAGTCTCCTTCTTCCACTCCTGGCACGGTGCCGTGTTGATTTCGGAACTCGCGGACGAGATCCGCCGAGCTGCTACGAAGGGGAGCCGATTCCAGCCGGAAGAAATCGATTCTTTGGGGGATTTCCTCCTCTTTAGGCACGGCGGGAAAGATCCTTTTACTCCTGCACGCGTTCAGAAACGGACTGGAGGCGTGGTGGCAAGTCTCGAGTCGAGACCGGATGCTATCGATGATGCTCTGCTGTGTAAGGGCGTGTATATGTTACCGTTAAAGTATGAAATCCGTTATTTATAGAATACCTAGTTATTCTAACGGATTGGAGGCGTGGTGGGAAGTCTCGAGTCGAGGCCGGATGCTATCGATGATGCTCTGCTGTGTAAGGGCGTGTATATGTTCCCGTTTAAGTATGAAATCCGTTATTCTGTAGAATACCTAGTTATTCTAACGGATTGGAGGCGTGGTGGCAAGTCTCGAGTCGAGACCGGATGCTATCGCTGATGCGCTGCTGTGTAAGGGCGTGTATATGTTACCATTCAAGTATGAAATCCGTTATTCAATAGAATACCTAGTTATTCTACAGAATGACTGATCAATTCGGTTAAAGTGTGAAATAAACTTTTATTTTACACTTTAACTAGCAATTCTATAGAACAGGGGTTCCCAACCTTTTCCCCCTCGCGTACACCTTGATTAGCCATTTTATTTTCGCGTACCCCCTACATTCACATCCCCCCTCCAACCTATGGAAAGAAGTTTTGATTAATAAAGTTAAGGGCCTAGGCAAACTTAAGATTCAAATGACTGGAAGTTATAACATTTACAGGACACGTTAATTTTACACTTTATTCCTTTTTTTACAATAGTATTAGTTCAGAGACAAAACAGTTGAATTTCGCGTTAACTTATAAGGATAGCTAAAAATTGCACTTCCTTTTGCTTTGTTTTTTTCATATTTTGAGGGTAGGAATAATATTTGCACAACTTTCACTTTTACGTTTTACACGAACTTGGGGAAACATAATTTTGTAACATTTTTAATCTCTTATGTTTTTCTGAGTCCACCATTACCGACTTTGAGTTCGTGTATCCCCAACTGGTCCTTCGTGTACCCCAGAGGCACGCGTACCATGGGAACCTCTGCCATAGAATAACGTCCACATACCGTTTAAGTGTAAAATAGCCGACATGATTCAGCCTGTTTGTTAGTCAAATTGGTTATTTGTTTTTTCAGCATCTGAAGTGGGCAGCGGGATTTTAAAAATTTTTATTTTTAAGAGACACCCTACGGCTTCGCTAGTAGAGGGAGCCGGAACATAGTAGCTTCGCTATATCATATCATTGAATGTGAAGAATCTGTGTTTTTAAATAACTCAAATGAAGCAGGAAAAATGGGACTCCCGATTCCTGCGGCATTTGAAATGGGCACAAGCGACATTTTTTAAACTTTTAAGCCCATCTTACGGCTTCGCTAGCAGCGGAATCAGGAACCTAGTAGCTTCGCTAGCTCACTGAGTGGGAGGAATCTGCGTTTTTTAAATACTCACACGAAGCAGGGAAAATTGAGCTCGCGATGCCTGCGACATCTAAAATGGGCATCGGGTAAATATTTTTAACTTTAAAAAGCATACTACAGTTTCGCTAACACCGGGAGACGGAACCTAGTAGCTTCGCTAACTGATTGAATGTAAGGAATCTGCGTCTATAGTGGAATTTGTCCATAACTTCGTTCCTAATAGAGATACCGAGACAATTCCTGTATATTCTGGAACCTTCATTTTATCGCCAAGGTCGAGTGTCATTGACTTCCTTCCAATACGTATTCCTGTAAATCTATCTTCCCAAATATAAGACTAATATGGCAAGAAAGCGACATTCCTGTTTTGTGACAGTATTATAGCGGTTTTAATTCTGTATTGGTTATGGCTGATTTGCAATCAGTGTGCAATTCATAAAAAAACGGACTTGTTTTAATGTCGGATTGTTTATTTTACACTTTAACGGTCTATCATTAGTTATTCTGTAGAATACCTAGTTATTTCATAGAATGACTAGGTAAAGTATGAAATAATTAACCTATTTCACACTTTAACTGACTTGATCAGTTATTCTATAGAATAACTGAATTAGACACTTTAACTGTGACGTATAGTACTACTATAATCACTTACGAGCTGAATAGTTCGCGAACCGCTGATCCGCAGACGTGGACGGAGTTTTGTTTCGACATGAACAGTTTAACCCTCTGACTGTCGTTTTTTTTAATATTTATTATTGATCTTACATTTTATTACGTTTTCACTTTCTCATATACGAAGAGAAAGTATTGTAATCGTCAAACAATTCGAACTCGAAATTTTGACGAATCTCTCTTTTTACTTTCTCGTATACGAAGAGAAAATATTGTAATCGTCAAAAAATTCGAACTTGAGGTTTTGACGAATATCTTTTTACTTTCTCGTATACGAAGTATACAAAGCGGAAGTATTGTAATTGTCAAGAAATTCGATCTCGAGATTTTGACGAATCTCCACGTTTTAGACCTCCCTGAGTCCGGAAAACACAATTTTGGAATTATGTCTGTCTGTGAACACGATAACTCGAGAACTATTAGACCTACGGGGATGAAATTTGGTATGTGGTCTTTAGACATAATTTGTAGGTTTCTATCAAATTTTGGACAAAATCCGTCCACGGTAAGTCTGTCAGCCTGTATGTCCGCAGTCATGTGAACACTATAACTCAAAAACTTGAATAGCTAGATGGATAAAATTTGGTTCACAGTTTTATCGTCCTGAATGTAGGTCCGTATAAAATTTTGGGCCAAATCCGTCAAAAAGAGGCGTTCAAATTGCATATTCAATTTCTTTTAATTCGATTCTCATGCGCATGCGTCTGGTAGCAATCTGTTATTGTTGTAAATTTTATTTACAACAATAAATAATGTTTTCAAACATGAATTGCAACAATTTTTTTGTTGTAAAAAAAATTCAAACCGATCTCATTATTTCAGCAAATCACGCGCTTTTGCAATTGTTACGGTTGTGGTAGT
The DNA here is from genome assembly GCA_013235015.1 of Araneus ventricosus. Taxonomy (NCBI): domain Eukaryota; kingdom Metazoa; phylum Arthropoda; class Arachnida; order Araneae; family Araneidae; genus Araneus; species Araneus ventricosus. The sequence continues at coordinate 114,214 of BGPR01003695.1, forward strand.
ATAAATTGTTTTCTTGGGAATTCAATTCCAAAGCAGAATTTTCGCTTTAGTATTCATTGCATTGCCTATTCTATCGCGCCTGCTTCAAAGTAATATTTTTTTGAAACGTGGCAACAGATATTTGATTTCAGGTTTGTTTGTTTGTTTCACTTTCTCGTATACGAAGTATACAAAGAGAAAGTACTGTAATCGTCAAAAAAATTCGAACTCCAGATTTTGACGAATCTCCACTTAGAAAGTATACGAGAAAGTTTAGGAGCGACCACTCCCGCTGGTTACAATAGTATTAGTTCAACGCCAAAACAAATCAAACCATTATTGTTATAATTTCGCACTAACTTATCAGGATAACTAAAGATTACAATTCGTAATAATAAACTCCTCAGATGGTTATTAAATAGCACATATTAACTTGGGGAAACAAAATTCTGTAACTTTTTAAACCATTACCAACTTTGATTTCATGTACCTCTAACTGGGTCTACGCGTATCTCCATGGGTACGCGTACCGCAAGTTGGAAACATTTGGGTTAAAATAATAGGGCATTAAGCAAACAGATCAATTAGTCTAGTTTTTAAAAAAGCATGCAAGATATTTTTGAACAAAATTAGCAATAACCATTAATATGTAAGTACTAACAGTTTTACTAATACTGCTACATTTTTCTCTCATCAACTAAATGAAAAACAATAAAAAGTATAGCAAGAGAATAAATATGCTGATTCACAGAGTAAAATTAATTACTTTTCTAGTCTGTGTTAAACAAAAAAAGATCGAATTTTAAAAAAAAGTAGCAACAGACGATTTTCGAGAATTAATGATTCGTTGAAAAAAAAGTGATACTTATTCTCTTTCTTTTAAAGAAATAATTTTTTTTTTAAGAAGACGAAAAAAAATTTGGGCTTTGGAATAAATATATAAATAACAAAAGTAGAAAGCAAAACTCGCGGTTTCACTTAAGGTTTAAGAAGAGGATTTCATCATAAAAATATAGAAAAAATTCTCTTTTTTTATGCATTTATAATCCAGTAATATTATTTACGGAATGAGGTCGATGTTGTCCGTATAGACAAAAAGCATTCACGAATTTTGCAAAATCCATAAACAGTTTGCACGCTATAGAATTCCAAACCAGTGAACAGAACTTTTTCAAATTTAGCTCACAAATGCCATGAAGAATAAAGAAGGTTCTAGTGAAGGTTTCGTGACAAATAATTCAATTAATTTTCCTTACAGAGAAAAGATTATTTTATCATTATTTCGACCAATCCTATTGAATGAAATTATTATAGCTATTTTAAATGGTTTTAATTTTTTGCCTCTAATTTGTCAGGTTTAATTAAACCTTGTATTTTTTTAAAAAAATAATAACTCGTGAAAAAAAAAATTAACTTTCAGCGGTTTTTAAAAATCGTTTGGTACAGCTGATATTTTTTTTAATTTTAATTAAAAATAAAGTAGCTGACGACATATATATGTTATGGCTAATGTGGATAATCGGTAATTATGTATAATATCCGGTGATTAAGCATAATTACCAATGAACTTCGGTCAATGTGGTTATTTTCAACGATTATTGGTCTTAAAATTTAGTTTTAATTAAATGTTTTAAATATAATTGATTTATTTAGTGATTTTAGATTTTCGCGTAGTACGTAATTGAGTGATTTTTATTGATTTATGAATTAATTAAATATCGTTTGCGTGGAATTTTATGAATTCTCTTGTTGATTTTTTGGAATCCATCATTTGGAAGTCTGTATTTATGTGATGGTTTCTTTGATTCTTCGAAATATTATTTTTTGTTGTTAAATCTGCAGTGTTTCGTCCCAACAAGATCCCACATGAAAAAATTCAAGGGACCAAATTCTGGAGTTCTGATGGTACGATTGAATTTTTGAGCTGATTGAATTTTTCTCATACAATACACATCAGGTCACACCTAGCTCCATCATATCGGATTATGGGACTAAACAAAGCTGTGAAACAAAACTTAAGAGCCGTGTTAGTCATACGAAACATCCGGACAACGCTACTGTTCCTAGTTATTTTTTACCTTCTCGTACACGAAATATACAAAGAGAAAGTATAGTAATCTTCAAAAAATTCGAACTCGAGTTTTTGACGAATCTCCACGTTTTAGACCTCCCCGAGTCCGAAAAACACAATTTTGGAATTGTGTCTGTCTGTCTGTGAACACGATTACTCGAAAACTATTAGAGCTACGGGGATGAAATTTGGTATGTGGTCTTTACATATAATTTGTAGGTTTCTATCAAATTTTTGGACAAAATCAGTCAACGGGAAGTCTGTCTGTATATCCATGTTCATGTGAACGCGAGAACTCACAAACTTAAATAGCTAGGTGGATGAAATTTTGTATGCATATTTATCATCAGGAATGTAGGTTTCTATCAAATTTTTGACCAAATCCGTCCAAAGGTTGACTGTCTGTATAATCGCATACTTTTGAACGCAATAACTTCTTTAACAATTACTTTGATAAATGAAATTTGTTATGTGGCCTTCTTACCTTAATGGTAGATTTGTGTCCAATTTTTGTGTCAATCGGTTAAAAAAAAGGCGCTCAAATTGCAAATTTCGTTTTCTTTATCTTACACCCAGCGCTATTGGTAATCACGCCGGCTTCTAATTCTACTTCCGCGTTGGACGACCTTCGGAAATCGTGGTATGACGTTTCACTTATTTTTTTTCTCCACCACGTTAGATGTTCTTGTTCGTTTCACTGCCTTTTAGCGTATTTTTTTCTCTACATGTGTTAGGAGAGTACGAGAAAGTTTAGGCGAGACCACTCCCGCTGGTGTGTTATGTGTCCAATAATTCTCGGACACCCTGTATTATCTTCAGATCAAAGTAGCGGATCAAAATTTGAACTCAATCGGTCAAAGAGAAGAAGTCTAAAATGCTAATTCGATTTTCTTTACTCAACGACGAAGCTAAGCACAAAACTTGTCATATTATGAAAGTATGCGAGGAATTCGAGTGATGAGCACTACCACCGGAATTATTTATTTTCTAATTGAACAATACACTGCGTTCAGTGGCGAATCCAGGATTCGAGTGTAGCCGGGCCCCCGGCCAAGGTCAGAAAAATTCTGTATTGTAGTGACGAATGCCAAACCTCATGGCTTATGTGAACCAAAAAATCTTTAAATTTACAGACTTGACTCACCTGACAACAAGAATCAAAAAGAACACCACAATACTTTCGATAATTTAATAAAAAATACAATGAAATAAGTATCCAAAAAATGTTTTTGTCCGCGTCAATGCTACAAGTCAGTGGCGAATCTAGGATTCCGGTCAGGGAGGGGAGGGGGCTGAGGTCATAAAATCTTTGTATCGTCGTGATGAATGTCGAACCTCAAGGCTAAAGTAAACCAAAACTCTTTAACTTTACAGACTTTACTCACCTCACAATAAGAATCATAATTGTTCTTTCGATTATTTAATACAAATTACGACGAAATAACTAACCAACAAATGTCTTCGACCGCGTCAACGCTACAAGTACAAGTGGAATGACTACAAAAGTAGCAAAATTTTCGAGCCTTTCAAGCTAGAAAGCAATGCTGTCACGATTTTATTATTTTTTAAAGATAGAAATTAAGAAAAAACATTTGTAATGATGTTAAATTAAATCAAGAATTCTGACTTGGGTCTGGGGAGGCTGTAGAGCGATAGCCCCCCTCCCCTGAATTCGCCACTGCTACAAGTACAAAGTAGAATGACTAGAAAAGTAGGAAAATGTTCGAGCCTGTTAAGCCAAAAGCAATGCTGTCGCGATTTTATTATTATTTTTTTAAATGAAGATTAGGAACAAACAGTTGTAGTGATTTTAAATGAAATCAAGAATTTTGGTTTAGCTCTGGGGGGGGGCTGCAGCCCGATACCCCCTCTGGATTCGCCACTGACTGCGTTGAAAAGAATGCAATTTGCATTCCTAACACACTGATAAAAGGAATGAAACATTTTGAAGCGTTGTGGTCCAGTTTCGTTTCCTAGCGATATAAAACTCATAGCGACGAAATTGAAAACAGCAGAGACTTCAAATTTGCACAGTTCAAAGGAAATGGACTTCAGTTGTATCACATGAAATTTCATAACAATCGGTTGGATATTTCTTGATTTGTATTAATTTATTTAATTCGTCTCCATTGTTCTCTATGGAGGGAACTGTTGTAATCTGCGGAAAAGTTAATAATTAGTTATATAAAACATAAAAAAATATCCGATAAATTTTACCAAACGAAGGAAATAGCTTAAAAATAAGATTTTAGAAATTTTAGTAAAGTCTGGTAGGTATTTTTTTTATTTTTAACATTCCAAATATTTGTAACTAGAAAATCACCCGTCATACTATGACGGGTGCAAATTGCCTCTTCATTCGAGAGATTTACCGTCAAATTTGACGTGTTTAAATATATATATATGCGAGAGAAATGTTCAACATTGATTGAAAACAAATAAAATAAACATATGTTTTACGACAGGAAATATATATTTTTTTATTTACATATTTTTTACACTTCTTACAACGCACTTCTCCTCTTGTCAAATGTTGCCAAAAAATATTATCAAATTATATAATCACGATTGCAATAAATAATGAGATGCCTCGTGGCGTCCAAACTATATCACGCGCATGATGTACCACTGATGTGATTTACTACTTTCTATTAAAAAGCGGAAATTAATTTGAAATATATGATAAATATAATTTAAAATTTCTCGGGAACTATTGATATAAAATTTATCTCGCTATGATCAATGTAAAAAAAATTATTTCACTATTTTAGAACTAGTAAATTTAAAATTAGAACGACAATCACTCTTTTAAATTTAAAATGACTGAAATTTAGGATCTCTAACAATGAAATAATGCTGTTTAACGTCTCGCAGTGCTATGGCGCGAGTTTTATTGTTGGTGACGTCAGAGCGTTACCGAGAGACAGATCTGGGCCATTATATTAGTAATGTTAAAATATATCTAATAAATAATTGTGCGATAAATTCAAACTCGTTTCAAAACTATTAAAAAGTGAAAGAAATCCGAGGGCTCACTGAAACGAGACTCAAGTGTTCGAAAGACATTCTTTAATTTTAACCTCCAAAAAACCACCTAAGAATAAATGTTTATACAAAAAAATTTATGGCTTTCACGGTTCCAAACGGTTCTCTACCTACCCTCAAAGAAAATACAGTAGAGTCTCCCTACAACGAAGTCTCTCTACAACGAATTTCTCCCTATAACGAAATTTTTAATCGGAATGTTAAATATCATTCAAAATACTCTCCATATAACGAAGTGGTCTCCCTATAACGAATTTTTTCAGAGGTTTATCTTTTCGATTTTTGTCAATTTTGAAGAAAGTTGATAGTTTCTGTGCAACCAATTCGCTCACACGTGCCTGTTTCTGGAACCACTCACTCTTAAAATGTGAAAATTTTTCTGAAAATGTAACATCACGAAATACAAAGCAATGTAAAATAACGGAATTTTTCAAGTAAAATAAACGTAAGTACTTACTATTACTAGTACATATTATTCTCTAAATTGGTGAATTGTCTTAACTTTTGAGTATTTTATTTATACAATAAAAATTAGTATAATTTTAACAAATTTTTAATATATATTACCTCATTTTTAATTGAAAATCATAATTAATTACATTTGAACTTATCGCACCTATGGAAAAGTTTGGAACATTTACTTAAATAACTGCAAAAATCTCTAATCTCCGTATAACGAAATTTTCTCTATAACGAATTTTTCAATTGGAACCAAGCGATTTCGTTACAGGGAGACTCCACTGTAAACCCATTTGCCGACCTCCAAATTTCGATTTTTGTCGCACTACAAACCGAAACTGGACCATTGTTCGGGGACGAAAATTTGTCGCCGTGTTCGCTGAGATCAAACCCACCGCACTCACGTGACAGGGCTATAATGGAATTTTTCCCAAACAGGAACAAAAACAAACCAAAACGGCACTTCAAACGCGTGGCGCGCACGTGACCTACTTTATGAGAGGCAAACGATAAAGTGAGGAGTTTTATTGGATTGCGAACCTCTACACCTTCGCCGAATTGCACTTGTTCAGGAAAAGAATTTTTTTTTTTTGTTCTTTTTCAGTTTTCACTAAGTCTCCCTCTTTATTTGAAGTCTCAACGAAACATTATTATGACGAGGCGAAAAAAAACAGTCTGCATTCTATTTTAGGTGAATACGGATGCAATCCGTATTTCCTGAAAGCTGATAATCAGTTGTGCGTTGTGATTTGCGAGCGAGAAATTGGTGGTAAAGTCTAGTGAACTTTGCTATTTAACTTGAGAGATTACCTCTTACTAAGAATAAACAATATTTGATATATTTAGGAAAATACTGCTATTGTTACTAATTATAATAGAACTAGAAAATCCCCCGTCATGGTATGACGGGTGCAAATTGCCTCTTCATTCGAGAGATTTCCCGTCAAATTTGGCGCGTTTAAATAGATATATATGCGATAGAAATGTTTAACATTGATTGAAAACAAACAAAATCAACATGTATTTTATGACAGGAAATATTTTTTTATTTACATATTGTTTACATATTTCTTTATTCAAAAAACCTCTTGGTAAACAACATTCCGTGTGAAATATTGTTCGTTGTTTAACATTTTTATTATAATTCAATAACCATGAAATTCTCAGTTTGTCAAACGTAAGTCAAAAGTTACAATTTCAAAGGAATTCTTTTTCGAAATTCTTATCAAAACAAAGCACTTCTCTGCTTGCCAAACGTTGCCAAAAATATTATCAAATTATATCGTCACGATTGCAATAAATAATCAGATGCATCGTGGCGTCCAAACTGTATCACGCGCATGATAAATCACTGACGTGATTTACTACTTTCTATTAAAAAACGGAAATTAATTTGAAATATGCGATTCATATAATTTAAAATTTCTCGCGAACTATTGACTATTGCGAGATAAATTTTATATCAATGGATAGCAAATTTTATTTCACTATTTTAGAGCTATTAAATTTGAAATTAGAACGACAATTACTTTTTAAAATTTAAAATTACTGAAATTTAGGTTCTCTAACAATTAAATAATGCTGTTTAACGTCTCGCAGTGCTATGACGCGAGTTTTATTGTTGGTGACGTCAGAGCGTTACCGAGAGACAGATCTGGGCCATTATATAAGTAACTAGTAGTACGCGCACGGCGTTCCCCGTGGAATCAGGACTTCAATAAAATGGGAGAAAAAATGCCCACAATGACACGAAAAAGTTTTGAAAACAAAATCAAAACAAAAGATAAATATTATCGATTTTCCCGCTTATTTTTGTTTGCGATAATGACATTTATCAAAACAGAAATGTATATATTATTGAGTTTGCCCGCTTCTTTTTCCTCTCGACAATGACGCGAATGTAATGACGTCACCTACCAGAAGGAATCGGATTGCAGAAATGCATGCTGGGTATGAAAGTATATGACGTCACCTGCCGCGAGGAAGGTCACGCACCTGCCAATGAAATTGCAACAATGCATTCTGGAATCGTCCGGAGAAACTCTCGCTAGTAATAAACTGTTTGAACTGATGAGGGGAAAATTAATTAATAATATAATCTTGTTAAATATCTTTTTCAGTTTTTTTTAAGGTATTTTTATAAACAAGAACGGTTACGTTCTTGTTTTAAATCCTGCAGAAATGTTCCAGTTATAAGCTGGAAAAAAATGAAAATTATAGAGTTGTTAGAACGCCAGATGTGAGAATTTGAAGAAATCCTTATTAAAAATTACCATAGTGACTATTTTTCAATTTTTTTTCAAAATTCAGTAAAATTACGTTAGACGTACGAAACAAACTTCATTAGAACGGAAACGTTTGCTCTTTTCAATGGTGTATTTATTTCTTCCGTAAAATTATCGAAAACCGTTCTATTGAGAAATTATTGCGAAAATCACCAAAAACAACAAAAAAATTTTTAGAAAAAAATTTAAAATTTGGGATTAGAGTTACATCGAGTCACCATTACGACTACCTGCGTGCCAAATTTCATGTATGTGAGTGCGATAGATTCGTCTGGACATCGAGCGCACGCCCACACACACAGAAACATTGCCTTTTATAAGTAAGTATAGATAGGTAGATTATAATACAGTATACTCCCTATTATCCGTGCGCGGATTATCCAGTTTGCGGATTATCCGTGCTCTTTCCGGACTCACAAAAAAAAATCGAAGGAGAAACATTTTCACGCTTATCATGCATGTAAAATCGATGTTGATGTTCGATCGAGAGATTCATTCCGTGAAACTAGTGAACCGTGACGGCAGAGGCTAGAGAATAAATTTTTTTCCTTCCTCCACGTGCAATCTCTACCGGCTCAACCCCCAATTTTCCGAAAATGAATCACCCACTTCCTGCTAGCTCATTCTCGTACGAACACGCTTCTCCCTGACACGTCATTCTTTTTCTTCGTCTTCTCTCACTTTCGCACGTGTTCCTTTAGTTTTTGCGTCTTGTTTATCGTCAGTTAGTAGCGTGAGATTTTTTACTGGTAAAAATAAGTGGTGTGAAACGAAAACGAAACGTTTTAAATGTTAAAGAAAAACTAGAAATCCTTCAAAACTTGATAATGTAGAATCAGCTAGTCCTGATGTAGAAGATGTACTAAATGAGGGGAAATACAATTTCTCATTCTGCTGCTCTACAATCTGTGGAAACTTTGTTAGATTATATGGGGCAAAGAGGATTTGATTACGGTGACATTACTGCGGTTCGTAAAATATGTGTCGATATACGACAAGAGATGAACAAACAGCAGAAACAAAGACGCATAAAAGATATTTTAAGGCAGTAAATATTAAAAGGAAAATTCCTAGTTTGATGTTATACAGCATGCAAATGTAAGTAGTTTTCATATTTTTGTACTGATGCTGATTTTTTCTTTAATGAAAAGGAGTTTTCGGATTATCCGTGTTTTTCTATTGTCCGTGCGATCCCTCCCGGTGATTAACCCGGATAATCGGGAGTGCACTGTACCATATTGTCAACGAAATTGCCATATTTAAATTTATCACACATTAATCCTTTGTTAGTCGCAATATCTAACAGATACGCATCAAATCTACATCTATTTGCATTTTTCTCTCGTATTACAAATTGAATTTTTCTTACAAAATACTCATTTACGTTATCATTGAGACTGTTTATCATGGTTTCAACCCTTTATATATTAAAAGTACCTCCTTAATTGCGTTTATCTCTTCGCAATATCGCCCTTTCTCCTCACAGAATTCACAAGAACACGGAGAATGGAGTTCCAATAACCAGCAGTAAAAGGCAGCTGAAGGCAGAAATTAAAATTTTTACTTATTAATTAGATTAATTAAGTAATTTTAATTAATTAAAAACGCGTTTTCTTCAATCCCAGGATTATTCTACATCAAAACTTATCTAATGGTTGAAAAACAAAATTAACCAGCGGGAGTGGTCTCCCCTAAACTTTCTCGTATACACCTAACACATGTAGAGAAAACTAGAATAATAAAAGACGTCAAATAAACTTCCGTCGCAAGTAAACCAAAGTTGGAACCACGCGTGGTTTGAAGGATCAAAACAAATTCAAATCCCCTGCGCATTCTTCTGCGCAACAGGACCTGGCGAGACTCCCTAAATGTTTGCTTCCTTACAAAATCGCTCCAGAATTGGTTTTTGGCAAACTGCCAAGTTTCGGAGCGTCCGTTCTCTCTCCAATACGCACCAGTAGGCATGCGTAGGGAGTTAGTTTCAAAACTGAACAAGTATGCGATTATACAGACCGACAGACAGTCAACCCTTTGACGGATTTGGCCCAAACTTTTATACGGACCTACATTCATGACGATAAAACTGTGTATGAAATTTTATTCATCTGGCTTTTCAAATTTTTGAGTTATAGCGTTCGCATGACCTCGAACATACAGACAGACAGACTTCCCGTTGACGGATTTTGTCCAACATTTGATAGAAACCTACAAATTATGTTTAAAGACCGCATACCAAATTTCATCCCCGTAGCTCTAATAGTTTTCGAGTTATCGTGTTCACAGACAGACATAATTCCAAAATTGTGTTTTTCGGGCTCGGGGAGGTCTAAAACGTGGAGATTCGTCAAAATCTCCAGCTCGAATTTTTTGACGATTACAATACTTTCTCTTTGTATACTTCGTATACGAGAAAGTAAAAAGTCAATGCGATAAATAAAGGGTGAAAGGGAAAGTGACCAAAACCCGCTGAACTTATCATAGAATAGATTTAAAAGAGTGAGGTATATAGCGCCATCTAGGGACGAAAGTGATCGCGGCTGAGGGAGCGGTGGCATAGCGACCGGGGGGCGAAGGGGGTATGGATGCCCCTGGCGACAGTCTTAGGGGACGCCATGGAGTTACAAAGTGACATTACTGCGTTAATGTCACTTTTTAAAGCAAAATATGAAAAGGGGGTGCAAAAATAATACCATTCTCCGGGCACCAGTTGCACATGCCAAGCCATTAAAAAAGCATATTACTCTCCGCTGCGATACTTTCCCTCGCTACGTCACTGGCCATGGTGGCAAAACTTTAGTGCGTTTGCGTCATATTTTGAATCCAAATACTACCAGGGGGCGAAGAAATGTCCTGCCTCGAGAGCCCTTGTGTTTTGAAATAGTGTTACTAGTGTTAGTTCAACTATCGATAGTTTTGAAACTATCAACTGAATTATCGATAGTTTTCTCCCCGGCGATACTATCCATAGGTGTTCTTCTTGTCGATAGTTTAGCAACTATCGATAGTTCCAGTCGATTGTTTTGAAACTATCGATAGTTTTCTGCCCGGCGATACTATGGATAGGTGTTCTTCCAGTCGATAGTTCAGAAATTATTGATAATTCCAGTCGATTTTTTTGAAACTATCGATAGTTGCAGTCGATAGTTCCGAAAACCCGATACTATCAACTTGGCTTCGATAGTCTATCGATGTTTAAGGAACACTAGTTTACACAAACTAAACCAGCAGTGGTGATCAGGGGAGGAGAATCAGATTATGACCCGGGCGTCAATTACCCTAGCTACTCTCCTGTGAGGGAGGGTTAAATGATACATTAATGAATCCAGATAATCTATACTCTATGCTAACAATAACGGATAACGAACGGATAGTGTCACTCTTAATTAACTGGATTAAATCCATTAAGACAATTATTCCGAATTATCAGTGACACATAAAGACATCTAAGCATAAATACTTTGTAAAAGCGTGACGCATATTTGCGCTAAATTTTTATCTGCACACATATAGGACAAATTAAAGAGCTTTCAGGAATTCTATTTTTTACCTCATTGTGACAGTTGTCACGAGAAAGTACAGGAAGTAAATCTCTCCCTGGCAGACGACGGATTTCGACATTAATTGGCTGGCAAGAACCCTTTGCTTTCTTATTCGAAGGCGACCTTGAGGCACACGTTCTCTCGGGTACGTGCCAAGAATTGTAATCTCGAAATTACACCCCACCTATAGTGCCGCACTGCACCAATAGCTTCTTTCATAGAAGCACTTACTTGTCGGTCATCTACACTAAACATAACCCGCATTTACTGTTTCATCAAATGTTTTGGTTGTTATCAGAAACTTTGTTTAATGAAATTTAATAAAAAATGTTAATTTTAATTTTAAAAAAAATCACAAGAAAGGCGTAATTCGGGTTCGCGTTGTAGATTTTTCGTGAAAACGTCGGGATAAAATCATAAAACAAGTGGTTCGTATTAATATGCAATTTAATTATCAATCTCTTTAGTATAATATTTACACAGAGTAGTATAATGGTTACAGAATAATAAATCACAAGCTATCACAAACCCCTGCTGCATGCGATAAACTTGTGATTTATTATTCTGACCCGAACTGCGCCTTTCTTATGTTTTATTTAGAGTAGCTTTTGATGGTGACATCTGTTGACAGTATATAGAACTACACATGCGCAGTAAAACATTATTTACTACAAATGCTCATATTCACCGTAATATTCAAATTTTTGAATTAAAATTTTAATGCATGTTTATTTTACGTATTGTCGAGTATTCTGTAAGTTTCGTACAATTCAAAAGAAAACTCTGCATGTTATAATAAAAAAAATGCGGAGTTTGAAATTTTCAATTTAATACCGATTTTTACTTATATTCTGATAAATATTTTTATCGTCTCGTTTTAGGTCCTAGTAATACTTCTCAAAAAAGTAATAGTAATACTCTCTCTTTAAAATGACACCAGAATCAACCTCCTAGTTAAACACGTTTCCCCGCTACACTTATTTATAACATTACATAAAGCTAATTCATAACAATCACGCGCATATGCCTACACTGGTACGATGACGTCACAGGCAAAACAAATACTATGCTACAAACTCTTACAAATATGATCTATCCGTTGTGGGGTCAACCATTCTTTTTGCATTATTAGTCTGGTAGTTAGTAGCAATTCAAATCTGACGGTATTTTGTCACACAAGAAAGTTCGACCGACTATCACTGTAACGAGCGGAAAGACGTTTTCACATCAAAAGAGCAGAATAGAACAGAAACAGCATCTTTATATCCAATACATAAAAACAATAGGCAGATAAATATTATGGGTGTTATATTATCATCAATAATTACGAAATCACGACGCTTCCTTTTAACTTCCTGGTAAAAGAAGTGTACAAAGAAAAAATATTGTAATTGCCAAAAAATTCGATCCTTAGATTTTAATGAAATTCCACGTTTGTAAACTTGTCTATACATTCTGGAACTCAAAAAAGTAGTGAATGGTTGAATTTCAGGATATGATATTTAAGATAGACCAGGGCAAATTGGCCACAGGACACGTTGGACCAGTTGCGATATTTTAAAAACTTTCCGGTATTTAACGCTGTCAGTCTAGATAAGTGTATATTATCCATCTTCCGATTTCCAAATCAGCGTCTTTGAAAATGCAGCGTCCATTAAAGAACCAATTTTTGCCAAGTTGAGCAAGTCTCCTCACTTATAAATAATCGTTTTTTTCTTTGCTTATAAATTATAATTTCCATTTTTATAAATAATGTTCAGGAAGATAATATTTCATTGTTCCTTTAGGGATTGTTTATTTATCGAAATATTTCAAAATAAATCCTACATCATGAGAAACAAAAATGGCGATATGGGGTTAGTTGGCCCATTTCGCATGGGGCTCGTTTGCCCTGCGGGTACACAGGATTTTTAGGATGTGTGTTATAGAAATATCTCTGAATATTTGGGACGGAATTGTACCAGATTTAGTATGCTAGATACTTGTTATGAAAAACCATGCGGAATATAATTAGACAATATAGGAGGCGCTGCTATACAGTACTATTTGACGATGACCATACAATCTGTATCTCAGTTTCTATTGAGTAGAAATACACCAAAATTGTATAAATACATATGAAGTGGATAATAACATAATTGCATTATTTAAATCAATAAAATATAATAATATAGAAGAATGTTTTGTGATAGTCGATTCATGCTAGTAGTGGGTCAACTTAACCAGTTGTCGGGGTGAGTTGGCCCAAGCGACTTGGTGCCAGTTTGAGCTTTTAAATTAATACTGATAGTTAATGAATTCAAATTTTACTATGGCGAATTCTTTCTGAAGGTACACTTGTAGTGTCAGCTTAAAACTTTAAAAAGTTTTGAATTCCCTTGTTTAAAAAATTCTTAAAAGAAAAAAGGGACCAACTACTCCGGTCTACCCTACACTGAAATTGTAGTTAAAAGTCGGATTTTGGACAAATTCTATAGATAATTCGAAGATAAACAGGGAAATCTAAAGTGTGAAGAATAATCAAAATCTCGAGATGAAATATTTTGACGATTACAGTATTTCTTCTTTGCACACTTGGTACACAAGAAAGTACGAAAAGAAGAATGACTTCATTTCTTTGCATTATAAAGAGATTGATAGGCACTCACTTTTTTCTGCTGAATTTAGTTTGAATGAATTCATTTCTTTGCATTATAAAGTGATTTTGATAGGAACTGATTTTTTTCTGCACAATTTAGTTTGAATGAATTCATTTCTTTGGATTATAATTGATTTTGATAGGAACTGACTTTTTTCTGCTGAATTTAGTTTGAATGAATTCATTTCTTTGGATTATAAATTGATTTTGATAGGAACTGACATTTTCTGATGAATTTAGTTTGAATGAATTCATTTCTTTGGATTATAAAGCGACTTTGATAGGAACTGACTTTTTTCTGCTGAATTTAGTTTGAATGAATTCATTTATTAGCACTATAAAGTGATTTTGATAGGCACTCACTTTTTTCTGCTGAATTTAGTTTGAATGAATTCATTTCTTTGGATTATAAATTGATTTTGATAGGAACTGACTCTTTTTTGCTGAATTTAGCTTGAATGAATTCATTTATTAGCACTAAAAAGTGATTTCAAAAGGAATTAACTTTTTTCTGCTGAATCTAGTTTAATCCACGTTTTTTAAATTTTCAGTTAAAATTATGAGCAAACTAAATGGCACAGGATCGCCCTTGTGCTAGGGCACCTTCAGCCAGAAGCAGCCCCGGCTCCAGAAAGCGGGCATTGTCCAAGGCCAAAATAAAACAAGTGAAAGAACACGGCCTCCAATCGATGTCTCAGGTGAAGTGGAAATGCCGGGCGCCCCCCTTTCATGAATATTGCACCCTAATGAAGAAGAGAGCGGCCTCTCACCTCATTAACGCCATGGGTGGGGATCATAATTGAAGTTCGTCTTTTTTCTTGTCGGAGCGCCCTTCCGCCCGGCCTTTTCCATGTCGCCCTCATCGATCGGGGGCGCACAAAATGCCCGGCTTAAAAGGCAGGATTAATTGTTCCGACTGTCTGGAGATGATAAGAACGAGGTGGGAGTTTTTTTCGTGTCGTGGCTGTCATTCAAAGGTGGTTAGGAACGAGATAACAGCACTATATGACACGCCATGGCACTCTGGTACCGATTTCAAAAGTTTGTTTCCTGTTTTTAAGGTACACGAAAGATATTGAGTACAGATCTCAAAATTGTGATTCATGACCAAGAGACGAGGGAGATATCTGACCCCGTACCACACCTTCCAAAGTTCCACGATAAACTACACGTAACCCATTACACTCGATTTCGAATTTAGCCTATAACACCTTCTCACCAATCTGGCATGGGAACGAGGCAACAGAACTAAATTACACTCCATGGGATTCTGGTACCAATCTCGAAAGTTTGCTTTTGTTTCCTGTTTTTAAGGTACACGAAAGATATTGAGTACATATCTCCAAATTGTGATTCATGACCAAGAGACGAGGGAGAAATCTGGCCCGTACAATAGCTTCGTAAGTTCCACGATAAACTACACGTAACCCATTACACTCGATTTCGAATTTAGCCGATACCACCTTCTCACCAATCTAGCATGGGAACGAGGTAACAGTACTAAACTACACTCTATGGGACTCTGGTACCAATCTTGAAAGTTTGTGTTCGTTTCCCGTTTTTAAGGTACGGGAAAGATATTGAGTACTGATCTGAAAATTGTGATTCATGACCAAGAGACGAGGGAGATATCTGAGTGCTTTACCCCACCTTCCAAAAGTTCCACGATGATAACTACACGTAACTCTATTACACTCGTTTAGAATTAGTCTGATACCACCTTTCTCACGATCTAGATCATGGAACGAGTGTACTAGTACAACTCACTCATGGACTGTGGTACCAATCTCAAGTGAGTTGTTTGTTTCCTTTTAAGATAAGCACGGTTAAGATATGAGTACAGATCTCAAAATTGTGATTCATGACCAGAAACGAAA
>BGPR01003696.1:7055-23780 GCA_013235015.1 Araneus ventricosus
ATAAGTTGTATCACTAATTTCCAAAAAATCAATTCAAATACAGATCATTATATGGAAGAATAAGCATCAGTCTTGAATGTTAAAAAATAAGTTTTAAAACTTTCAAAAAACAGTTGTTGTATTTAATGTGGTGTGGTATAAAAATTTAATACCCTCAATATTTGTATTTTTATTTCAATTGTTGTACTAGCATTCTCCGATGGATTGTTGGGAGATGGATTTCAAAGAAAATGGTGTTTACAGAACCGTGCTGTAAAAGCTGACTTAAATTTAATATATATATATATATATATATATATATATATATATATATAACAAATACGAAACAAACATAGCAGAAATGTAAAAGCAACATGTACAAAATAAACATTCAAAAAACAAAATGTCAAGAAAACAATCTGCGGTAAGAAAAAGCCGAAAGTGGAATATATATATAAAAGGGGAAGATAAAATAAAGTAGAAAAATAAAGTAGAAAAATATATAACAGTCTCTCCATTTTATTTTAATATTTTTTGACTTTCATGGTATTGATATATATATTAATTATATCTAGATTGAATATATGATAAATATATGCTATTTTTTGCATTTAGAAAAATAAAGATTATTTCTCATTGAAATTAAGCATTCTGAAGTATATAACTGCTATTTTTAAGACGTGTACTTCAACCCATGAGAGTTATCTTAGCAGTGTTCCCCGTTCCTGAGCTGAAGAGCCACCGCTAACAATATTGAAAAACTCTTCCCTATGGAGATCTTTATTAAAATCTTCTACACAACATTTAGAATTCTTCATTTTAAAGAACAATAAATAGTAAAGTCAATCATCCATGAGGCGTACATGAATAAGGTGACCAACCGTCCTCCTTTAGGGAGGACAGTCCTCCTTTTGTAAGCTCTGTCCTTCCTCGTAAAGTGTCCTCCTACATGTCCTGCTTTTCGATATTTGAAATTAGGAGCCTGAATTCTGAAAATTAATACAGTGGGAAAATTAACACAATGAAATTGATAAAAGGTGGGTGAAAATATTCAGCCATTTCAAAAATGAACATATTCCATGCGAAAATTTATTTATTCTTGTTCAAGTTTGGATGTACTGTCCTGGAGCTAATGCAGCAGTTGAAAGGGTATTTCCAATTGCTAATGATTTTGGACATGTGAGAAATCGAGATTGAATAATGACACTCTAGCTGAAGCTCTTGTTGTAAAACTCAATATGAAGGGTACTTCTTGCTCAGATATCTCTAATATATTGTTAGAAGATAACACATTGACAAAAAAATTCTATGGAAAAGTAATCAATTAAATAATAATTAAAAGGCATCTAAGCATAAATACAATTTAAAATGTTACAAGTGTTAGATAAATTCCTTATAGGAAGTCTACCTATTGCAATGGCACTCATGACACGATTTCCGGAAAATTTCTGCAGATCTTCACCTATCATGACACCTAGAACCCAAAACCACCCTTCGTAATATATATATAATATAAATCCAAATAAAACTAGTATATAATCATACAGAAATAAAGTAAACAAGAATTAAATCCTATATCAAAAAGTCATTATTTGAACAATACATCAATTTTAAATAAAATCTAATAAATTGAAATTACTAATGATACCATAAACAAAAATCAAGTTTAAACATTTTATGTCAACAAGTGAAAGAACACTGTTGTTATTAAAAATAATGAAATAGACAATCCAAGTAAATGGAGTTTTCAACAATTAAAATAGCAGCTTGGCTGTGGACAAGCTTTAACCAGGTTAAATTAATTTTGCTGTGCAAACCATCCCTGTTACTATTGTTGTTGAAAAAACAGACAGGGTAATTTACCCTAAAATGAAAGAATTTAGAAAGAAATGTATATATATATATATATATATATATATATAAAGCTTGCCCACAGCCAAGCTGCTATATTAATTGTTGAAAACTCCATGTACTTGGATTGTCTTTTTCAATACTATTAATAACAACAGAGTTTTTTACATGTTGACATATAAATGTTTAAACTTAATTTTATCTTCATGGTATCTATAGTATTTTTAATTATTTAGATTTGTTTTAAATGTGGATGTATTTTTCATATAATGACTTATTAGTATAGGATTTGTTTCTTGATATGTCTTGTTTACTTTGTTTCTGTATGATCATATATAATAAGTTATATTTAGATTTATATATATATCGCGTTTTCCCATCTTTTCTTGTGAACACGAGAACTGGAGTAATTTTGACTTACATTTACAAGCGTGGGATATGTTGCGAGGAAAACAAAAATCTCGGTCGAGTTTGTAGATGGGTATCCAGCTCAAAGGGGGTGGAAATGGTGGGGGATTGAAATTGTTCCTAATTCCTTTACAATTGAAAATAGAAAGAAAATTCAAGTTAGGCGAATTATCGCCTTATCATAACAAACAATTATTAAATTTAAACTTTTTTCATAGCTGCAATTGCTTAGAAGTTATAAGCTGAAAAGTGATTTTCCCTCCCTTTCCCTCCTCTCCCCACAACTCAAAATTCCTTTCAACCTATGCATGTTACCCCTTGTTGGAAAGTTCTCGTCATTTGCAGTCTCTTCCACTCGCTTTCATTCTTTCAGCTCTAATCCTTGTGCAAATAGAGGGCGAAATTTTCTTTTTCTTTTTTTAGTATTAGAGATGTATATATGTGTAAGGATGTTGCCCATGTTATCTTGTGAACACGATAACTGGAGTAATTTTGATTCGATTTTAACTGGAGAGAGATATGTTGTAAGAACAGTGAAAATCTCGGCTCTTCTTTTGTATTGAAACTTTTTTGATAGCTACAATTGCCTAGAAGTTATGAGTTAAAAAGCCATTTTCAATCTCCTCACCAAAATTATCATTTCCCCATAGCTCTGCAACGACCAAAGATAGGGAAAAATTTCAATTAGGCAAATTATCACCTTATCATAACGAACAACTTTTATACTAAAAGTTTTTTAACAGCTAGAATTGCTCAGAAGTTATGAGCTGAAAAGCGATATTCAATTCCCCACAAATTTACCTTTTCCCCATAGCTCCGTTAAGAGTCAAGATAGAGAGAAAATTTTAATTAGGGGAATTACCACATCATAACAAACAACTTTTATATTGAAAGATTTTTGACAGCAAGAATTACTTAGAAAAAAAGTGATTTTTATCCCCTCCAACCTAGAGTGCTTTTTAACCTATACGTGTGTTAAAAAGCTCCCATCAGCCGCATTCACTTCCACTTTTTATGCGGTAAACAAACTAATATATCCAGCTTTGCTATGGAATAAAATGTTTTCATGTCTAAGATTTTTCTATGAAAAACTACTATTGTATAAAAATTATAATACTGAAATTCCTTTTCTGATCTTAAACGTTTTTAATTAAAATTAAAATATCAATTGAACCAGATAATTTAAAAAAAACTGCCAATAGTTAATTTTCTCCAAAAATTATTAATTGTTATATAGTTACTGCAAATTTTATTAAAAATTTCTAAAATAAAAGAAAGGTTTTAATGACTATTTTAAAACAATTAAATGAAATAGTTAATTATTCATTAATTTAAAGCATAAAAATAAATCAAATCAATATTTGAATATAAATTGTTAATCGTCTACTTTTAAAATTTTCTTTTAGCATTCGTTCTTCTGGCAACAGTTTTCCGTGTTATTCTTATTCTCCAACGATAAAGAATATTGTTAGGGATTCTATATAAAATTGATTTTGAAAAAAATGTTAAAATGAGAGAAACAAATTGTATGGAAATCAAATTTTTGTCACTGAAAAGCTAATTTTTAAGAATTTAATATGGTGTTAAAGAATTTCGTGAGATAATATTTTCCAAAGATATCGCTGAAGAACGCATTGCTTAATTTTTAATTAACTGAAATTTACCTAACTTTTGGGTTTTGATAAGTTGAGAATGACCTTTCTCTTTTTTAAAATAAAAAGTGTCAAAGTTTCGTTAAAATCAGTCCAGTGGTTTAGGAGGAGATGTGGAACATACATACACAGCCACAATGACTTTTATTTACATTAAGATAAACCCAAACTATTGCTGATAAATACCATGAGCTATAAAGGTTTTAGTGAATATTTCGTCACAATTAATTAAATATTTAATTTAATAGTCAATTTGATAATTAGTTAATTTGACAGATTACATTAATTTGATATTTAATTAAACATGGCGGCACTAAGATTTATTTAATAAATTTAATATGAAATAACTAAAAAAGAGATTTAAATAAGAGTTCCTTCTTCCTTATTGATATCGAAAAATAGCTCATTAACTATAAAATTGTTTTGGGGTTTTCTGCCTGACTATTTGCTTTTAACTGTCGATGGAGGTTTAATTTACTTTTCAAAATGGCTGTATTCATATCCTATGCTTTATGCACACGTATTTAATTTTCCATTCCACAATGTTTAATAATTTTTTATTGTCTTATGTGTTAAGAATTTAGTGACTATTATCTCTGTAAGCAGGGAGCTCTCTAAATGAGTCCATTCTAGCAGTGTTTAAATGTTTCATGTCATGTGATTTTAGCATGTGACAAAGTAATGTTCGCAAAATTATATGGTAACCTAGATTAAATAAATTAATTTTTATATCTGGTTCTCTCTTCATTCGTGTCAAGTGACAATTTCTGTTCTTTATTTCTTTATGACTCTGACCTGTTGAATGATTGTGTGTTGGGATATAAAAAAATTGTGAAGTTTATTGACCAATAAATCTTGCATAAACTTTTGAGTAGAAAGATAAAACCTTGATATAGTAAAAAAAAAACTGAATCACGACGTGAATATTGTAATGTGTGTAAACAATAAAGTCATTGCAATGTCTATATCGATCAATAACATTAACGTAAAGGAATCTACCTTTGCCTTCCAGCTTGCCGAAAGAGATTTTTTTTTATTATGCATTTATCATATTGTAGTGCATTCTGTATTATCGATGCAATAAACAAAATATTTCTCTTATTAATGATATTTTTCTTCTATTTATTTGAGTCCTCCTTTTCATTGTAAACAAGTTGGTCACCTTAAAATAATTTCTAAGCAAATATCATCGGGCCACGCATTTTTCTATGATTGTTCATTTCACACACACACAGCACTCAGAAAAAGAAGAAATAAATATCCTCCTCATTTATGCTTGCATCATATCGTTGACAGAGAAGCGGAGAGTGATGTATAGTCGCCGAGGGCTGTGCGCTGTGCCCAATTAGTCCTGCAGCCTCTAATCTCAGTCAACGAGCTTCATTCGACGCCCCATATATTTCGGCACATCTTACTGGGGCGGCCTGGGACCGGGGCGGCGACAGAAGGGTAACAAATAGTTGGCAACGCATCACTAGTTTGTTGCTCAAGAGACGTTTATCAATGTCAATAACATTCGCTTATCGAACACTATTTGGGTTTCGTCTGGGACAGGCAGAGTTGAGTACACTGAGAGTGAAGGGAAATCGAAATTTAGGGCTGGCTGATAGATACTACAGAATGTATGAGCGTATCGACTTTAAATATTTACTTTCTCTTGTGAAACGTATACACAGATAAATATACGGTTATTTGACCACGAAATAGTATATTTATAATTAAAAATGAATTTTTTAAATTGTTGTGATTTCGGATTTCCATATGTTCCGCTCTTTTTTAAAATTACGCTAAACCTAAAAAATTAAAATTCTCCGAAGGTACTGAAAGCAACGACTTCAGCAGTTTCGGAGCAATAAACCAGGAATGTACCATGACAGTGGGAGAATTAAACTTCACAAAAGATGTCAAATGAACATGAAATGAAACTCTACATATAATATTGATGAAACTTCATTGTTAGTACAAAAATAATCTTTTCAATTTACACTCCAAAACGGAGGAGACTTTCCGAACAACCCAGAGGAACACTATAATAACTTCAGAGATTTTTAATTTAAGATTTGGTCCGGAAATAATTGCGAAAGTTATTTGTAGTAATTCAAATACTTGTAATTGTCATGTTTTCTTAACCACGAATATTTTTACTTATTCCAAATACGAACACACTCGGCAATATAATTTGAAATCTATATTTTTTTAGTTCGTTTCTCATGCAACATTGTCATTGCGGTTTGTTAGATCTTTAATCCAAGTTTTGAAAATATGAAAAATCTTCTATCATTGCTACCTTAACAATTCATTATTTTTACAATGCAAATATTGCTAACGAAACTTTGAAATAAGTATTTAAAATACGATGTTCTAGTTATGAGTTGATAATCCGTTAATTATCACTGAAAGTTCTAAACAATGGTTATGGAATATATTGAGACATCCCTCAATGGAAACATTAAACAAAGCTTGTGGTATTTCATAAGTCCTTTTAAGAAGAAAGCAAGAACAAAGACCATGAGCATTCCTTAACATATCAAACAGGATCAACACTTTTTGAAAGATTACAGTCCGATAGGTACCTATTCTCTTCGAAAAGTGCTTTAAAAATTGCAAATCCGTCTCCTTTCTCTACATAATACAACTTCTCATTAAAGCATCACAATTCAGGAATTATAAATGCAAATTGTTTCAAATTTAAAAAATTTCCTTTCCGTCTAACAGGATTAAATTTGACGCAAGCGAACCACGTCTGCAAACCAGAGCTCCGGCTTTTTAATTTTACCCTCCGTATCTGAGTGATTCGAATCATTTGCTTCTAAGGAAAAGATTAAAAAGTAAGGATTTGTTTTCTGAGGTATACTGGAGAGCTATTCTATTAGACGGCTTACGAAGTTCGATTAAACATACAGAAAAGTAAAAGATTTTGTTCTAAATCAAGTGAAGTCGGCGCTCTTTCGGCTTCATGGGAACATCTTGGAATGGAGAAACTTAAATTTAATAGATTTAAACCAAATGGAGTTCTTTCGGACATTTATTGAGAAACACCTTAAATAATGTAGAAGAGGAGTTGAGTTATTTTTAGCACGTTCATTCCGTATGTTAGCATTCTTTCTTTAAACAATGGTGTCTTTTAACAGAATTTTGTCAAATATTGACTTTGCATATATGTTTATTTCTTCAGAGATTAGAAGTGAAATATCAGTTTAGAAAAGGATCTGCAATTTTTATCAAATAAAATATGTTATTATTTTCATAAAATAATATAATGATATAATATTCTCAAAATAATATTTAATCTATAAATTAGAAAAGCTGTCTTTTTTTCTTATCCACTAACTGTGCTCGTATTTAAATTCACTAACAGGCTAATAAACTTGCGAATTCACCATCTTTAATGCAACAGAACTTTGCAAATGACTCTCAGTATAATATATTAATTTTGGTTATCATAAGTCAGGGCACTCTTGTGAGATACTTATGGATTGCCGTGAAGATATTTCTTATATTAACGATAGTGTTAACCAAAATAAACAATTAATAATATCAGAATAATAATTTAGAAGAAGAAATTTTGCGCTGCTAGAGACAATAATTTTTTTATCTATTTATTTAGAAGTAGCCTGTCTGAGATCAACAAATATTTTCCGTCGTTCAAAATGAAGAAGAAAATAAAATGTTAAGTATCGGTTATCACAATCTGTATAGTTCATTATATTTTCTATCAATAATAGAATATTTATTGCATAATATATATTTCTGTTGTTACAATATATATTTTTGTGGAAAAAAGTTAATATCTTTTCACTCTTTGAGTCGTAAGTTAAAAGGATTGCTTAGATTTATTTTATTCAGGACTTATTAATGTAAACTCAACTATTCATTTGCTTACTTATTTTTCAGTATTTTGTTGCTGTATAAAGTAACAAAAGATTCATTTCTTAATTTTTATTGTTCATAAAGTTCGAAATTCTCAATAAAATATTTATGTCACAATACATAATAGAACACTTCAAGAAAACACTTTTTTTTCAACATTTGATCAGGCTGACTGCCAGTGTTGCCATTCGGCACCAGTAGTTCACTGAATATTTCTTTAAATTGTTTTGCCAAGACTTTGAGATGCCGAAAGAGGCTTGAACTTTGTACTGCGTGAGGGGCGATAACATACGATACAGAAAATCAAAAAGCCCTCTATATAGGGGAAACCAGGAATACTTGACCCCTAGGGATACCCAACCCTACAATATTTTCTCAGATTGCGAGCTAATTGGTAATTTGTGTGCTATTTTTATTTAACCTTTAGTCATATGGTCTATTGGAGGGGATTTTCATTCCAATCTGAAAAGCCACCGTATTGGTGTGTAGGTAAATATGTTTTGGGGGAACCCAAACTAAATATCACTTTTTCATTCCTCAATCGCTTGGAAATTGGCTGTAGAATATATGATGAATTTTAATACTTCTGAGTTATAAACATATTTCTAGCTATAATTTGATATACGATATTTTGCAGTATCTTAATTCTATTTTTTAGACTTTTTCGAAAACTTCAAGTTATAGATGCTTGACCATACCCAGTATCTCTAACTTGAATACTTGGCCCTAGCCAGTTAGGGATACTTGATCATACCAAAATGTTACTGAAACTTCGATGTTGCGGCTGAATAAAGCATATTGTGTGGTTGGGATCAATCTTATCGTGTGGTGGAATTTGTCACCAATATGGAAACTCAAATATAGAGTATAATTCTTTAAAAATAGTTTATTATTCAATGCATAAAATTTCTATTTAACGTGATAATTATTCCCGTTTTTCCCCGCTTGCGAGAAAACTCCCGATTTTTATTCATTCATTATTTTAATATAAATTTTTGCTTGAAATGTTTGTCATCGCTTGGTTTCTTTTAACGATTCATTATTTTGGTTGAGTTTATCTCTCTGTTGGTTTGAATATTTTCGTAGAATATATTTTTTGTTTTTTGCTTTTGTTTGCATTATAATATTAGGAGAACTGAGTAGGTATACTTAGCTTTTCGATTTTCTTGTTTCGTACAACATTTTTTAAATTCTATCTTTTCATTTTGGTGCTATTATGTTCTATTCTAATTTTCCACAAACCGGCAAATGACGGCGCTAATGACGTTGCTATACTTTTTATCAGTTAATCAAATAGTTCAATTGATTTTTTAATTTTAAACTAACTTAATTTAATAAGTAGATTTCATTTATATAGTAGACTAATTTAATTTATTATCTAGAATTCTATTAATAACAATTGCGTTTCATAAATATTTATTTTATTTTATTTTTAATATTAATTTCATTAATATTTTTTTCATAATTAAGACTCTTTCGATTCTGTACTTTTAACCAAATATCTCAATTGCATGTACATCCAAATTATAGGAAGGATTTATGTACAATTTCCAATAGGGTCAAGTATCCCTACCACTAGGGTCAAGTATCCCTAGCTTAGGGTCAAGTTTTCTTAAAGTTGGAGATACTTGATCCTATGTGATTTCATGAAATATATTTATTTTATTAAATGACGTATTATTTTAGTATAAGTACATTTGTCATTCTTAAAAACATATCCTTTTATTATGCTAACTATCAATAATTTCGAGAAATATAAAAAAAAATTAAAACTAGGACCAAGTATCCCTAATTTCCCCTATTAGTCTAACAGACATAAGCGCATCAAATATATGGTCACAGTCTTTGTGTGGGATAAAATGGAATCTTTTCAAGACCGTTTGTTTTTAATAAGAAGTTTAGGGCCCAAGGACGGTAATGATCGGTCGTAACCAATACACGCAATAACTAGCTTCCTTGGTGGTATTTTGGGACAAGCCAAAATTGCTTATACAGGGCATGTAAATAAGACAAATATAACGAAGTACACAAAAAGGAGGTGACTGAACATCTGTAATAAATGCATGTATAAATCAGGGAACAGGGGAATATAATTTCAGAATATATTTTTTTCAATACGATGGCAATAAATCAGATCCGAATAAAATGTGCTCTGCAATTTTCTAATAATCATTCACTAGAGATGTTTGCAGCAACTAGCCTTCATCAAAAAATTTTAAGAAACTAGCAAAATAAGGGGAAATTGCGTATAATTCAAATCAATGCATATTCATCGATTAATCTAATCAACATTAAATGTGAGCAAATTTTGAAATCAAGAATTCATTTTTGGATTGACTGAATAGCCTACAAGGAAATAACTTGAAACATTTTAATAAATGCTTCAATTCATGGAAATTAGGAGAACAAGTTACATTAATTTTAAATTTTTAACAAAATAGGAAAGAATTCTGGCGAAAATCAGTAAGCCAGGATTAATAATATTAATTTTAACAGTAAATGCTAATCAATTTTGAGAATCTGGATTTCTTTTCATAATGAAAATATGAAATTGAACTTAAAATCTTTGAAATATAAAAATTATTATCTTATTTCGCTCTAAATATAAATTTTGTCAATTTTAAGATGAGCCTAGGAATTGAGTGCAAAGGATACTATCGACCACTTTCAAATGGGACTAAATCTCTCATTAGAAACAAAACATTCTTAAAAAGCTTCCCTTTTAACCCACGTAACCGCTTTTAACACAGGTGTATTAAATTTGTCACATATTTGTCTATTAGAAATACATATTGTGATTTTGTTTATTCGCTTATTCGTTATTGTTATTTCGTTTGTTTTGGACTTGCAGGAAGTCGAAATGTCAAGCTGGTTGCGGTCCTCAAAATTTTGACCAAAAAATACAAAAAAAATCAATGAACTACTAACATTGAATGAAGACATACGCGCTTCGAGTTTAATTGAATTTCGAAAAATTAGTGCTTCTTCGACCACCATAATGCATAATATACTTATTAAATTTGTACTGTCGTATTAGTAAATATCATTCAGAGTATGTATTCAATTTTGGTACTTTTTTCGCTAAAAATCTTGAGAAAAGAATTTTATTAAATGTTTTGACCCTCTAACTACAAAATGAGATTTGCTTCGAGGTAGGTAAATTGTTTTATTTGGTATTTTATGGTTTATAGGTAGGATTCTGTTTATTCGAAAAAGTGGATATCAAATGATCTTATTGTTCAAAATAATTTTCAGCATTTCTTCTTTTCATTTCCTACTGAGAGGTATTTAAAAATAAAACAAATCGTAGAAGATTTTACCACTCATATCCATCCCAAATTATTCAGGACTGTGAACTGCTTTACTGTTAATATCACTGGACAACAACCATTTTGTTGCCCGTATGATTTTAGCTAATTCTTATGTACTTTGAAGCTCTGAATTCGAAAAACCAATCAGAATTTGTCTATCACCCTCCAATTTTATGCAACATGAACTCTCACTAAAACCTTTGTCTACTCCTTTGTTGTATTTGATTCAATGTCGTAGCCAGGATATTTTTGGTTGCCTTTGAGATTTTAACTGATAATGGTGTTTTTATGGTCACTGAACCCGAATATAATCTCGAAAAACCTCTATAACACACTGTTTTTGAGCAACAATACTCGTAATTGCTTTCAAGTACATAGAAAGTGTCATTGAAACATGTCGGGTCTTGTGTCAAAAATACTTTCTGAATAAATTAATTGCCGGCCAAGAAGATAATGTTTGGGTTTGAAATGCTCTTACAAAAATAATTTTCATAAAGAAAAGGCTGTATGTCAAAAATTATAACAGGCGTTTTGGATCGAGAGTCCTGCAACGCAAATGCGATTCAATGCATGAGCCACTTTGTAAGGACAGATGTTTCTGTTTGGCAGCACGTGGAAGCTTTTGCCAAAATGGTGATGTGATATTTTGTAATGATGTTGACTCGTCGTTTAAGGCTCCAGAACTACAACATAACCCTCAAGAATGGTGTTTGTTTATAGACTCTTCAAAGATCAGCTTAAATCAGTTCTGTTACACAATGGTAACAATCATCCTTCAATTCCTGTAGAATGTAGCCATTCGTATGAAAGAAACATACGAAACCTTGAAGAATATGTTGTCCAGTATTGAGTACAGCAAGCATTCTTGGCATATACGCGCCGATTTGAAAGTGATTGCCGTCTTAGTTGGATTGCAAGCAGGCTATACCAAGTTTTTTTTTTTGCTTTCTGTGCCAGTGGGACAGTAGGGACAGAAAAAAAGCACTACATCAAGAAAGTGTGGCCCAAGCGACAATTCCTCATACCGGGTGTGAAGAATGAAAAGAACGAACCACTATCTGCCTCAGAAAAAATTCTCTTGCCTCCATTACAGAACAAATTAGGTTTGATGAAGAATTTTGTTAAAGCGATGGACTGTGGAGGAAGTGGATTTCAATACTTGCGTCCGAAGTTTCCAAAAGTGAGTGAAACAAAAATTAAGGAAGGCATAATTGTTGGGCCTCAGTTTAGACAACTAATGAAATCCGGTGTTTGAGAGTAAGCTGACTAAGAAGGAAGCCCCAGCATGGACATCGTTTAAGGAGTTAGAAAAAAAATTCTTCGGAAATCACAAAGCGGAAAACCAAGGCAAATCGTCAATAACTTGCTTAAAGGCCTACAAAACCATGGGATGCAACATGTCGTTGAAAATCCATTTCTTGCACTCTCACTTAGAATTCTACCCTGAAAACCTTGGATCAGTAAGCGACGAGCATAGTGAACAGTTCCATCAGGCTATCTCGAATATGGGAGCTCGTTACCAAGGGAAATGGAATCCTAAAATGTTAGCCGACTATTTTTGGACATTGAAAATGGATATTTCTCAAGCCAAGCACAGTCGATATGCCAAGTACACAAGAAAGTGAAGGTTTGTAACATTTTAATATGCCTGTGTAAATATTGCAAGCTGAATATGATTTCCTAATGTATATAATAAGAGTTACTACGTTGCTCAAAAACTATGGGTGATTGAAAAAAAACGGTTAACAGATTCGGGTTATAATTCGGGTTAACAGATAACGGTTAACCCTTTCTTTCTCAAGCAACACGAAAAAAAATTTTTTTTGTTGTCCAGTGTATTTAAACGTTATTAGAATAGCAGAAATTATAATAGAACATTAACAATTCTTAATACTTAAATACTTCAGAGTGTTTCATTTTGTTAATTTTTTGTCCTAAATATCTAGTGAAACTATGATGCATTTCAGCGGCATTAAATAAATTACATTTATAGCTCTATTTTATATATGAATCGATTGATTTTAAAAGGGGACTTCTGAAATTTTTAAAATTTTACAGGAGGAGGAAAAAACGAATGGGCTGTAACCAATATCTAAATCCGGGTCTAAGATGTCTCTAATATGTTTCACAGTAGAAAATGAACAACCTGGCGGCAGACAAAAATATTATAATTTTTATTTCTTGCTAAAATTCAAAACTTTAATTTTGCAGAAGTACCCTTTTAACATCAAAGAGTATAAATGCTTCAGAATTTTAGAGAATAAGTTATTATAAAATCAGGAAATCCAATGAAACTTAACTAAAATTCAAAATTTATTTGTTATTAGTAAGTAAATTTATATTTAAAGACTCAAAATAAAATGGAATTTTAAAGTTATTCGTTTTTAAGTAAAAGTCAAATTTAAAGCAGAAAAAAATCCAGGAAGAGACATAATTAGAAGCCAGGAATATCAAGGAAACGCAAATAAATTCAAAATTAATTTATTTGCAAGTAAACTTAAACTTAAACGAATCCAAATAAATTTTAAAATTATTCGTTTTCAAGTAAAATTCAGATTTATAGCAAAAAAATTCAGGGAAAATTATTATAAAGCCCGGAATATCAGAGAAACTCGAATAAAATTAAGAGAGTATTTATTTGTAAAGAAATTTAAATTTGAAAAGCTACTGGTTTTTAAGTAAAATTCAGGGGAAAACAATCATAAAACAAGAAATATCAAAAAAGTGAAATAAAATTGAAAATTTGTTTATGTGAAAATAAATTTAATCTCAAATAAAAGAAAATAAAATGAAAAAATTATTTGTTTTTAAGAAAAATTCAGATTTAAGAACAAAACTTAATAGTAAAATAAGTGATGTTAAAGAATTTTAGTTCTCTTGAGAGTCAATTCAAGATACTCTTGTGCGCAGAAGTGCCCTTCTAACATCATACGAAAATTTTGATGCTTTATTACAACATAACTACGAATGGCAGTATTTCAGGTTTTACACTAAACGATGCGATTACCTTCATCAAATCGACAAAGCAAATAAAAGTAATTTCGGCCGAGTTTGCAGAAGACCCATTTTAAAATCAAACAGGGTTCATAAGTATAAATTACTTTTTTTATTTTAAAACGTTTCCAACATGTAAATTTTAAGCAAATACTTACAGTTATTTCTTTTGTACATTTCAACGCTATTTTTTTATCATATAAATATTCCATAAAATTACATTAAGAAGACACCTTATTTTTCTAAATAACATTGAAAAAACTTCGTTAATATTTTAACAAGCTTATAGAACTAATGGTGCTTTAAAATGACCATTTAGAAAATTAGTAAACAGAAGAAAATATAATTTTAATCTTTGAATTGAAAATTTAAAAAAATATTTATAACAAAGTAATAATTGAAAGAAGCACATTTAGTTGGATATTTGTAGGTATAAGTTGATCGATAGCATGTATAGATATTTTTAACGTTCTTTCATTTAACTGGATTTCATTCATATTTATGAAGATGAAATTTTGTAATAGTTTCTTTCCTTACTTCCTGTTGTTCAAAAGTTAAGAAACTGTCATTTAATTGATTAATTTTATTAAGTTTAATATGACAGGCGCCATCTGGTGATGAACATTAGAGTATCACAAGAATGAGAGGCGCTCAAAAAATAAAGGAAAATTAATCAAAAATAAATATCATATATGAAGGAAAATTTCTAAATATTTATTAAAAATTAAAAATATTTTAAATGCGATAAAGATTCCAATTTAATTAGAAAATTTCTATCACTATCCTGCACTTTTAAAATTTATTTTCGTTTGTTTGAATTCCAGATTTAAAAAAAAAATCTTCATTTTGGTACATTTATTATAAAAAAGTTAAAAAGTTTGTTCTAATTAAGGATTAAAAAATATTGACTTTTTTTAATTTAGTTTATGACATAAAATTTTAAATCTTAATAAAAACCAAAAAAATAACGGTTTCTGACTCTTATTTTGTTTATCCATTTAAATCCCTTTCATTTTATATTAAGGGAAATAATTTTGTTTAGAAATAGATTCACTTGTAAAATTCTTCTAAACAACAATAAATATTTGTGTTTCACCAAAAAAAGACAGCCCCTACTGTATAATTAACCCTAAACCTTAGCAGAAAAAGTATCCAAAGAATGCAAAGCGCATCAAACAAAATTTTCACTTATTTCCAATAAACTATTTGACAGTGACACTGGCCTAGAAGAAGTCGTCCTTAAACCTAATTTGGAAAAGTAGTAGGACGAGACTCCAGACTCTATGTCAAGGACTGCTCGCCATGCTCTTGATAGATATAAATGGACTTGATCAAGCAACTGCCAGTCCCTTCTCCCCTGCTCCCTCCCAGAATTTGCGCCGTTTGTGACAGTTTAATCCTTTTTGTTCACGGGCCAAAGTGATTTATGCGCGCTTTAAAGTACGTGTCCCCGCGGAAATGTTCTAAAGTGTCTTCGCTATTCCTTCAAAGCTCTGCTAGATTGCAAGCCAATGGCAAGATTGGGAGAATAGAGATTAATGACATCTATTGGCTTAATGGTATTTGGCAATCATCGGATATATATTCTTTTATTTTCTGGTTCTTCTTCTTAGCCATTTTTTAATCTTTCAAGGAATGAAGGGATGGGAACGTCATTTCGTTTTAAAGATTGCATCTGAAAGGAGATTTAATTATGTGGTCTGTCTTTTGAGTTGAGTGTGGAATTTTCAAGACCATCATCTGGAGGTGACTTCCATGTCAGCGAATTCGGATATGTGAAAAGACATTAGGAATCTACTCACGTATTCAAACAAAAAATAACTTTTGAAAGTTTTAATTATGAGGGTTTTTTTTAAGTTTAATTATGAAATGTTTCTTATGTGGTGAATGCGGAATTTTTATACTATAAATAAACCTGATTTCCAGGTCACTGAATTCCAGTATTTAATAGAAATTTTAATTCTGCTTACGTTTCATAACCAAAAATGGATATGGAACTAATTTTTCTTATTCATTCTTATTTTTAAAAAGTTCAGTATTGAGACGTGTAAATCATCTTCTTTTTTAAGTTTTTCACGTGCTGTAAGAGCAGATTATTTTCCCTCTGTAAATAATCCAGTACAATTATTATAAAATTTATAAATTTAATGAAAACAACTTTTGAAAACAAAATATTATTAGTATTCTCAAAAGAAGATTTTTATTTTAATTATATTTTATATTTTTATGTATTTAATTCATAATACAGTGTGTCCACAAATTATTGTAGGTATTTTCTTGTTTCATGAGTTTTGATTAAACAACATGACGATAAATGTTATCACATATTCACAAAGTTCAACTCATTTTTAATAACATGAACAAAGTTGACAAATTTCCACATGGTAGCCTTTTGCGACATGTAACCCATCGACACTTGGCTGGAAATTAAGCTTAGTCTCTACGTTTTACATGCCACGAAATACTGCCACGACTTTTGTGCTAAAGCTTTATTAATAGCTCCAGCCTCTCAGAAGTTTTACTGTTCTTATTTCGTCCAGATACTTAAATACTTGGTTGACTGGTATACTTGATCTGGTATAAAGATTTTAATAACCTTAATTAAAACACATCGAGACTGATCTCAATTTCCAACGTAGTGTTTATGGGTTATTTGCCGC
>BGPR01003696.1:24523-63914 GCA_013235015.1 Araneus ventricosus
AAAAAATGACGGGAGGCTGTCTTTTTCAAACAGCCGCTGATGTTAAAGGCATAGGACTACTTTGCAATGCTAACCTGTCGACTACTGTGTTGGGTCTGTAGTGTCGAGACACTATTCAACAAATATTGTTTGTTTACATTGTGCCAATACTAGGTACTTCTGTTCGTTTCATTTACTGCTTTAAACACAGTAGATAAACACATCAGAAACCCCATGGTTGGAAATGAGATCAATAAAGGGGAAAAAATGATGTTATGGTGTCCTTTTCAAACAGCCGCTTATGTTAAAGGCGTAGGGGTACTTTACTCGCGTGACTCTTTTGTTTCTCGAAGTTCCTCGGTTTCTCTTTTTCACTCGCAATTCTCTTTTGTTTCTCGAAGTTTCTCGGTTTCTCTTTGTTATTCGCAATTCTCTTTTGTTTCTCAAAGCTTCTCGGATGCACAATTTTTTTTCTAACTTCTGTTGTTACCTAAAATAAGACATTATTTATGTTTTTAACATATGTAGTTACCGAGATATAGAGGATCACGTCATCAATTCATGCGTATTTTTTCCCAACTGTGCGACTCAGTAGTCGCTGAACTACAATTCCGATTTTCAATTTTTTTTGTAACTTCTGTTGCTACCCTTTATCTCTAAAATAAGACATTAGTTATGTTTTTAACATATGTAATTACTGAGACATATAGGGTCTCCCATACAACGTTTTTTGTGGCGTTTTGGCTCGTGAATCAAATTCCTGCCTCAGATCCCAATTGGAGAAACATAGTCCTACGTTAAAAAAGTCACAAAGCAGAAAAAGGGAAGTCCGCATTGAATTCTGATACAGGTTTATTATGCGGGTTTGAGATGAAAGGGCCATTATGAAATTCTGAAGGAGCCACTATTACCAGATTATTTGGAATATACGAATTTTGAGAATTTTTAGGGATAGTGGTAAATTTTGTACAATTAGTACCTTCGGAAAAGCGAAAACAAGAAAAATAAAACGCAAAGCAATGAAAAAGTGAATAGAAAATTGAATGATAGATGATATAAAATAAATTAATTAATAAATATTCGTTTGTGATAAAAAAATATAATTTCGTTCTTATATTTCAAGAACAAGATATTATCAACAAATGAGGAAAAAGCGTCTTTTTGATGGTTGTTGTCGCAGTGTCTAAAGATGTTTTTCGATAAAAATGAAACCTGAATTTGGGTTCGCATTTGCTGTATTTGTTTCTTCAGAAAACTTCTTTCTGTAAAACATGAATTTCTGAAAAACATTATGAATTGAAAGTATTGCTTAAATCTAATTTGCAAGAGGAATATATATTGTATAATGAGGCAAACAGCAAAAGTGTATGCATGGAAATCAGTAAAGAAAATTAAAACTATATAAAATGTTTTTATTTGCATATTTAAAGCCTGTTCCTCTAAGCTACGACGACAGAAAAAAAGCTACTATGTCATAAACAATTATTCGAAAATAAAGTCAAATTTAGAATCGACAGAGTTGTAAAATGTATAAAATACAAATTCGTTCATCTAAGATTGCAACATTTGAAGATAATTATCAAATGCAATCACATGAAAAAATATTTTTTCCTTTTCTACAAATAATTCGAAAACATTTAAACGTGATTACTTCAAATATTCCATTTTTAGGATTATAGACAATAACTTAATAACTAGCAATAACATGTTTTTGGAAAATCAGAATGTAAAATCTTTGTAATAATTAAGAACTTTTTAATATAAAGATATAGCTCTTAAGAAATGTCGAAGTCACGTTTCCAGAAGTCCGTTTTTTTCCAACTACAAGTTTTAATAATTTGTTAATTATCTTTTACTGTAAAGCAGAACTTCACTTTTTATGAAGAAAATCATTAAATTCATTAATTAATATTGTAGCACAATTGAGAGGAAGGAATGAAGAAGTCCATGAACAATGTTTCTGCGATTAATGAGTTGCATAGATTATATTTCGCATGCATTGATAATGAAAAAAATCAGTCCTTTATTTTTAGACTTTTGTTTTAAAATATGCTATGAAATATCGCAGAAAATGAATAATTTATAACATTCTTTCTTAAAAATTTCTAGATATCTTGAATTCCATTAGCAGCATACGTAAGTCAAATTTAAAATATTGGAAAGTAAAAGGAATCACAAGTTCTTAAATAAATTTATAAATTGAGTATAATTTATTCACGAAGAACAGAATTAATGTTCTATGTAAAAGAATAATCGCATCTACTTAACAAAGTAACAAGTAAGTAAAATAGCGTTAACGGTGGAAAGTGCCAATGAAAACACTTTAGTCAAGTATATTTGTCTTGTTTATCAGGTTTAGTATATCCGTAATGCCGTCACTTGTTTAGGATATTTTCACATTTGAATTATCCGTTTTTTTTTCATTTATCCGAAATTCATTCCTAAATTGGTTTATTAATATAGCTACAATGCATCATTTACATGAAACTCCAGCGTGAACCAGCTGCAAATGATCGTGAAATTAAAAGGGTTGTTCACCCCTCAACTTTCTCGTGCACTTACTAAGTGTTTTGTGCTTAGCGAGAGTGAATCTTGGTTGTTTGGTTGAGGTTTAATGGAGAAAGAGCCATATTTCGCTAAACTGCGCCAATCAAATGGCAAATTCAACAGAGTGGTACCAAAAACTTTAAAATTCAATGAAAATGTAAAAAAAATTGTTTGAAATGAGATAGATCTACAAAAAGCAAAAAACAAGTTAAAAGGACTAAATGCTCGTCAAAACCCAATGGTCTTTAAAAAATTAAAAATACTTGGATGGTATTTCTCATCCACCAAGTTTTGCAGGAGTGAATCTTGGACTTCTTTTCGTTGATTGTTTGGGTCTTAAAATTTGAAACATATATATATATATAAATTTTAGTGTCAATACAATATAGCAAATTTCATTTATACAGAATGTTGCCTTTCTGTGTTATCACATTCACACGAATACAGACACTCAACGAAATTACGGATTTCTTCTAAATTTTATAGTGATCTTTTTTCAGAGCAAAGCCATATGCTAGATTTCAGCTATCTAGTTCTTTGTGTTTTTGAGTTGTAGCTTAGTTTAGTTATATTAACGCTCCGTTTTGAAGCAACACGAGGGATATTTTAGGACGGAACTCTTAATTTTGAAGCGCAGTCAGCTGATGAGGTCGAAAACCCTCTCTCCAAAATTCCACACCACACCAGCATGGGGACATTTAGCTTACAAAAAGGCCCAATACACGACGGATCTTCAGTGGAATCGGGTTTCTAACCTGGAACCTTCCAGCTCAGAGAACGACACATTATTACTAGGCCTCCGCGGCCTCTTTTAAGTTGTCACATTCGCATGCATGCAGAATAGAAAATTTCCGTTGATCAATTTCATCTAAACTTTCAAAGAAATCCACAACGTTGGTGAAGCGACGGCATACTAAATTCCATTCGCCTAGATTTTTTCCATTTTTGCGTAATCATGTTCACGGACACCATAGATTTTTGTAGGTATCTTCTTTATTTGTAGATGTGTTTAAATTTTATTATTAATTGATCTTCTACTTGAAATATCACGAATTTATCACCACTAATGGAAATCACCATTATCTGTATTTTAACTTCAAGACCGCAAATTTTTTATTGGAGCAATGTATTATGTATATAAAGCTAATACATTTTTTTATTTATTTACACCGATTTTGTGACCGCAAAGTGAGTCGAACTTTTAATTTACAAAGAGAGAACTACATATCTTTCAGGTGCCAAATTCCATTTTGTAGATCAAAGCTACAAGTCTTTAAACAATAGACCCAGAATCGCACACTGGAAACTAACTAACGGACTCCGAGAAATATTCATATCAGCATCTGTTGCAGGGAAATCCAAAAACACCAAAAAATAAAACAAATAAAGCGAGAATTATTTGACAACAGATGGCATCAGCTTTCGAGAACTATGGAACAGTTCGAGCGTTAAGACGGTCTGCGTGAATGCGAATACAAAAGAATCCGGAAAGAATTTTACCAATCACATTAAAGAAACGTCGTTTTCACAATCTTTGCATTATTATTTTCTCGCTATTCGATTACTAGTGCGATGCCGGAGTCAAATAACTGCAAAATAATATGTGATGCTCGAAACATATACAAAAATAACTTTAGGGATTCCTCAACATCTAAAATCTCAGAGTTTTCCTCGGAGAATACAATTGACACAACGATATTGAGCATTTGCCTAGTGGCACAAAACGGATTATTTCTTTTGCACTGAGATGATATTTGAATGTAAAGTTGCTAAATTTATTAAAGTAACAACATTGCGTTATTTAAAAACTGAAACTGTAAATGTATATAAATAAAAAAAATCAGTAACAATCAAACCATATAAATACTAATAAAACAATTAAAATGATTTGTGTAGATCTATAAAAGATACCTTAAATTGATGAAATTATTTAATTGATGAATAATTAAAAGGATACCATTAATTAGATAAAGTAAAAAATTATATATTCTAGTCAAATTTATTAGGTTAAAAGAGGAAAAGGAATTAAAAGGATTGTTTTATCTTACGCTCACTTGTGAGTTAATTAGATATACTAATACAAAATTAATGAATTTCAAAAAAGAAATGTTGATGAACAATATTTAATTGGAATAAAATAGTATATACATTAAGTGAAATATCTTCTATTCTGCACCCAGTTAATTAAGAGCTTCAAAACAAGAAATATTCTAAAATAGATCCAAATCTATGATCTAATGTCATGAATCGGTACAAAATTTTCATTGTTTCCTCGAAATTCATGCATGCGGTTCATTTCTCAGTATAAAACAGAAACGACATAGATTTACAAATTAAGACTTTAGAAAAAGAGATGTTAACCTCGACACTTATGATAATTATGAAACACATTTACCGCTTCACTTTTAGTAAAATTGCATTTTAGCTTAAAAAGAAAAAAACGGGCGTAAGAAACACCTATATGGAATTGAATTTCATTGGAATAAGAGCAACCCCCTCCACTTTCAAATAACTAGCTGAGGTTAAAAAGTCACATATCGGAGGGACCATGTAATAAAACTTAACCGTTCCAGCTGTTTCATTTTACGAATATCTACGCAGAAGTTAGACTGTAATGGATGCGATTTTAATATGCGTATGTACAGTTTCTATGCCGCTGTAGTGATGTATGGACCGAAAAAGATGGCGTGCAAGCGAAGGGTTCGAAATCGCATTTTCGATATGCTTCAATCCGAAATATCAATAAAGTTAACTGATGCTTGAACGTCACGCTTCGCGAAGCGAGATTCTTCGAACGCCATCGCAAATATACACGATGAATTTAAGCATGAAGATTCGATAAGGGCTTGCTTTCTAAAAAACTATAAGGAATGTTTTGAACACCCAGAAAACGTATCTTGCGTTTATATTTTTTCTGTCATTGTTGATTGACGAATGTTAAAAAAGTGCTTGGATAGTGTGTCAGAAGGAAAAACTTCAGCTGAAATAAGGACTGTAAAACGAGTAACAGTCAGAAACTTCCTGTAATAATTTTTTATCATGCTATTATATTTGGTGTTACTGGTGTGTTATTCGGATAATTGTTCTATTGTATTATTATTCAAAAGATTCAGTAGTAATATGCTTTTACTGAAGTGCGTGTGAGAGAAAATTGTAATATTTTTTTATTCAATCATTACAAATTAAGATGCACTTAAAGGCTGATTTATATTGAAAGACAAAGGTTTGAATGGAGGTAGTTCACGCACACGCAGTAAGGGAAGTGGGGGTAACAGTACGCAATCGGGTAAGAGTACGTAGGGACTTTTTTTCCCTGTTGGCAACAGTGCAAGCAGAAGCGAGTGTGATCATATCAATACGCGTGTTTTGAGCTCTCTCAAGAGACCGTCATTACTATTTTCATCCTTGCTGTCTTTTATTTATCAGGTAAGATATGATTTCGTTATGTTAGCATGTCATTTTTCTGTGAAGAAATCTTAATTCTTTTGTAAATAAAGGAAGGCTTGCTTTCTAAGTAAATATCATTACGAGGTTTGTTCCCTTCTGAACAACGTGGCCACGTTCGAATTTAACTTCAGTGAATGTTACGGCCATGTATGGACGGTTTAGATAAACAATATATCGGCGACTAAGAGTACGCACAGACCAGATATGCGAAAAGGAAAGGGTGGAATTAGAGGAAGCAAAGGCCAATCGAGTTTTTAAGAAAAATAAAAATGGGGGCAAAAGTAAAAAAAGAAAAGCCCTGAAAGCAAAGAAAAAACTTATTCTGAATTCTATCGAAAACCCAGTTCCTTCAACAAGTTCGGCAAATAATGAGGGGACAAATTGCCCAGGTTGCGAACACATATGATGAAGATTGGATCCAGTGTGAATTATAAGGAGTGGTGGCATGAGAAATGTTCCAGTTACGAAGGCAGTGAGCATTTGTATGCTATTACTGCTAAATTTTCAGGTTGGACTTGGACTCGCGTCCTGCGTACTCCTACCCGCCACGTCGGGTAAGAGTACGCATTTGGCATTTGTTCCCCTTACGTTTTGTAATATATATATTTTTTAAAGCCAAAATTTTAATTTTTGTACCCTTCTTTCTAAGTTAATAAACTATGATTCAGTATATTTTTGAGACTAACTTTTCAATTCTCATTTTTATAACGAAAAATCCACTAGGTGCGTACTCTTACCCTCCTTTCCCTTACTCTTCAATTTCGTCAGGCCAATTTAATTTTAAATACTTGCGCGATTCTTCAAGTACAAAAAGAGCGTAGCGTCACAATAGGGGATAATAGAGAATTAAGCTTAATGCGCAACTACTTACACTTATAATTATGACTACTATGTCACTGGCATAGACTTTATTTCTTTAATAAATTGTCATTCAAAACAATATATGTCACATATCTAGCATGCATGCAAGCAGACACCAACCCTGACCGAAGCAATACGGATGGCAAGAGAGGCCGCTGCGAAGCAATCCACTCAAGAAAGGGCAAACGTTCCAAGGTGCATCAAGTATAACAATCAAGGAGCAAATTTCAATTAAAGAGCCAATTTAACATTTTTTAAAATTAAAATTGTTATAAAGTAAAATAAAAATTTAAGGAAACGGCTCACATAGGAGAAATTAATAAACGAAATAAAATACAAACTACACTTTGCTTATTAAAACTAATTTAAGAATAAAAAATAAATATTAGGTATAAATATCTAAACAAAAGAAATTTACTTGAATGCATTAAGGTAAAACATTCAAAACAACATTCATTCATATGAATCGAAAAATATTAAACTAAAAAGAAAAAGAAAATGAAAACAAATATGTAAGCAAAGAAAGGACAATTCAAATAAAATATGAATATTTTAAAAATATTTGATATATAATTAATGTATGTAACTTACAAAGAATATTATTGTATTTTAAAAGAGTAGTAAGGCTTTCACATATAATAGATAAACATGCTTTACTTTCTAAAATGTCGAAGAAAATTTAAAAATAAAAATCTCTCTTCTTATAATTTAATTTTTCAAATAGAGGAAATCAAAATGCAAATCAAAAGTTATGAACACTTTTTCTTGGTATGTTTGGTATCTCAAGCTAAAATCATTAATCTGAATGAAATCATCCATTTCTTCTCAAAGGATGGATCGAATTGCATTTTGACGATTTTTTTTCAAATTTCGATGTAAGTTGAATGGAAAATCGATATCTTCCATTTAAAACTATCGATCATATTTATATATTTAGGTAAATAATATGAAGGCAAAAATACTGCAAGTTAAATTTTGCGTTTCAATAAAATGCTCAAGTTAGTCTGTTACTCAGAATCAAAACCAAATTCGATAAGAACCGGCGTTAATAAATTACAATTATAATTGTATAATCATAGAAAACCTTTTTGAATGAAGAAGAAAAGCAGAATGAAATCTATTTCGCAAACAAACTCCATTTTGTAGTGGTAAGTTGATTTCCCAATATCCCGGGAAAAAATTCATTATGAATAACCATGCCCTCCTATAATGCATTCTTAAATTTTCCTCAATCTTAAACAAAATTATATTTCCATAAAACATCGAGAATATAGATAGCTTCGAGTAAATTTTTAGTACTTAAATTTAACAGCATCAATTCAGTATCTATGCATAAGTAAGATACAGTAAAAAGATTATTCGAATAGTCTAAACTCTTTAACTAAAAAATAAAGATATCTGAATATACTAAAAAATTTTGCATTACATAGCTTAATTTAAATCTTGCCTATTATTCAAAATGTTCTAATTATATGATGCTCAATAAACAGCTCTAAAAATTGCGTGTATAGGCACGCTTAACAAATCACCATTCAATTATGAAGAAGGAACCGGCTAAATTAACAATAAAAACAGAATGAAAGATGTTTAGCAAACAGAGATAAATTAGATTCCATCCTTGCCAGGCTGACATCGCAAACTGCTGGGCAAGAAATACGTTACGAATAACCCCTTCTCCTGCATACAAAAAGGGAATTTATAAAGTAACCGTCGGTGTGCCATAATCTTCCTGTTTTATGCACGAAATGCGCGGGAGAGGAAAGACAACTAATTATCGAAAAGCACTTAACCCGGAGAAAAATTAGATAGCTTTCAGCATCAACGAATACTAAAACGGGAAATTACTGCTCTCTGCTGGGAGATTTTGCCAGTCTGATAAGCTGGGGGACGTTTCTTTTCTGAATCCAATTAACAGAAATCCTTCTAGTTCCTGAAATAAAGAAAGTGTTCAGCCAAAAATGAAAGCATTGTCGGTCAAAACCCATGGAGGATGCTGAATATGGAAACGTGTCAAATATATCTACAACGATGAATCTTTAGGGGATGGCGTACATCGAAATAAGTCACTTCTACCAAAAATTGGAATTTCCGTTTTAATAATTTATCTCATAATTATATATACGCAAGTATGAATAAAATAGCATTGGAATATTATATATGGTTATTGGGTATAGAAGACTAAGTATGTTTTGAATTATTTTTTCTCAAAAAGATATGCCTTTGAAATGTTTGGCACGTCTTGCGTTTTCCGGAAACTACATAAAATTTATTAAACGGATTTATATTATACAATAAAATAAATTTCCATTTAAGTTCCATTATGTCAATTTTATGTTCCACTACCGTTTACATACTTAAAATTCAATTTTCATTAACATTAAAAATTTAAAAAATATTAATAAGGATCCCAACACATGCATAAAATTAATTCCTAAAAATTAACTTTTACATGAAACAGCATAATAATATAGAGGTATCCTAAAATGTTCTTGTAACTAATAATAAAGAAAGAAAATTAAATGACGAAATTAAAAATTAGGAGCACAAGAAAGCATTTGCCTTTTTTAAAATAGTATTTTTTTGTTTAAAAATTTATTTTGTTTGAAATATTTTTAAATATTTATATTTAATATTTTAGACCAATCAAAAGTCCCTTCTAGGAAGAGCTGCCGAGTGACTAGAATATCTTTCTCGAGGTAGCCATTAAAATGGTCTAAAATAGTGAAATTAAAAGATTCATAATTTCTTCAATCTTGGTCGCAGAACCTCTAAAATGTTAGTGTGTCAGGAACATTTACTAAATTTTACAAATAGAACCAGGATACTGTATAAAAATTTAGACTACTTAATTTTTCAACAGAAAATTTATTGACTCAAACAACATAAAGTCTTCACGTCATCTGCAACATTTTATCAACTGGAAGGATTGGCCTATTTCTGAAGGTTTAGAAATTAGATATTGGGCCGTGATTAGACTGGACATCACGTAAATCTAAATAAACTCCATTCTACCTGACACAATGCAACCATAGTTTAGTCAAATGACCATACCTCTTATTCGTTATGTGTCAGTCTTCACCAAATGGAACACCTATTTCCTTTTTCTCCACTGAATTCCCTTTTTTATCCTATGCTCGTCCTCCGCTTTTTTCATTTGTTGGATCCGATAAATCGATCATCATTATGCCAGATCAAAACAGCCCAAGTTGGGTGCAGCTAGAGTTTTTCGAATGAAAGGATTTCTTCGATGAATGCAGAACTCAGCTATCCAGAACTGCTAATTAATTTCAATAATGATTGCATCAAATATATCCCAACGATTGGTACTAGTTCATCCAATGTTTCTCAACAAACGAAATTTTTTAATCAAAAAATGAAAATAAATACGAGAAAAGTTGATTGAGTTCAGGTTTCACACTAGAAAGGTTGAACATTTATTCTTTCTTTTGAAGCATCGTTTCATTAATGCTGTTTTTTGTTTCCTTTCTGTGGATTGATACTACACTTGCAGTTTGCAAAAGACACTTGCAGTTTTGCTTTCATTCTTCATATTTAGATTTGTGACAGGCTGGGAAGTAAGGTGGTTAATGATCTAAAAATCAATTTCTATACCTCCAAAGCCTTCTCTTTCACAGGAACAGTAAAGCCATGCAGCAAAGTTTTTCATCCTTTTAGCTAAGTTTGCCATAAGTTCCAAGTTCTAGTCAAGGTATATAAGTTCTAGATAAATAAAACATGAAAAATGTGAGAAGGTAAAATTTATTTTACTCTGATAACTAAAATCAAACACTTTTTAGCTATCTAGCTTAAAATGAACACGTAGAATGATAAAAAAGACCCAAGTCAAATCTTTTTTATCCCAGTCATATTTTAAAGTTGATTTTACTTTCTTAATTATATAATTTTTTTCTTTCACGTAATTATAATAATAAGCGCAGGTCATTTTCAAATTATAATGACGAATCAAAGTTGCTTCGTCTCAATTGAGAGACAACCTGTTTCTTTCGTCCGACTATTGAATTGAAATTAAGGAAAATATATCCACATTTTTTCATTGTGGAATGGATACGTATTCGCATAGCTTTATTAGACATGGGTTCTGACCAATATACTTTATATCTGCAGAACACTTCAGCCATTTCTCTTCCATATTAAACTTCATAGTTTCTTCGAAGATTTAGTTGGTATTATTTTTCTCTAAATAATCTTTTAGATATACAAGTTGGTATATCTAAAAGATTATTTAGAGAAACATTATTTATACTGGTTGAATAGAATCTCAGTATTGCTGAGATCAATGTTTTTTACTTGTACGTTCAATTTTTTCCTTTTCAGGAACTTGGTTGAGAGTCATCCATGCGAACGCAATGGATTTTTGGATTAATTGTTGAAACGGGACAAATAGAAACGCGGGACTGAGTAAGGAAATGCGATGACTGTCCCGTCCTACTTATAGTATATTAGAAAGTAGATATTCGTTTGTGAAAGAAAAATCCA
Organism: Araneus ventricosus; assembly: GCA_013235015.1. Lineage (NCBI taxonomy): Eukaryota > Metazoa > Arthropoda > Arachnida > Araneae > Araneidae > Araneus > Araneus ventricosus. Next base: position 35,855 of record BGPR01003696.1, read on the forward strand.
CCGTTAAGGCGTAAAAGAGGTGGTGGTCCAACAATATTGGTTTCAGAATTTTAACAGCGTTTAAACGTTGGATACCTGCTTTTTTAGAAGGAATTAGCAAAATTGGCATGAATTTATAGAACTTAAAACACGTTTTTCTAGCATATTGCACTTTCGCCACTATTTACAAGCAACTCACATGGGGGCCGCTGTGGCATAGTGTTAAGGCCTCTGTTTCGTGGTCGGAGGATTCCAAAGTCGAAACCAGATTAAATTGAAGATCCGTCGTGTATGTTGGTCCAGCCCACGATAACTCCGGCGTTATGAATAGAGCATCCATCCGCTGGTGTGGTGTGGAAGCTCAAAGGAGGTACCAGAGCACCGTCCCAAAACAACCTTGATTACAATGTGATTTTTCCAAACGGGGCGTTACTATAACTAAACTAAAGTAAATCCATATGCCACATATGCTTTTCGATAGTATAAAGAAGAAGGTTTTAAGCAAAGCAATTATTCCAAATGAAGGAGATCATTGCAGAAAATAGAATTTAAATATCAGTAATAAATGGAGTATAACTAAAAGTTATTTTCCTGGGAATTTTTAAATTCTTTTATAGATTAAATATGTAATTAGTGTGGAATTTTATACCTGTCATTTTCCTAACAGAAAAGGGCTCTTTTTAATTAACTAAAATAATATATATCTTGAAAAAAAATTGATTAGCTTAAGCTGCTTCCTTAGTAATATTCATCATAAAATTTTAATCGATATTGCAATTCAAAAAGGGGAAAATTGAGACATAGCAATACTACTTAATTCTTCAAAAAAATTATTTTTGTTTATTTACATCCATTTATGTTTTCTTTACACTGGTGTGAATCTTAATTTAACTAGAAAATCACCCGTCATGGTAAGACAGGTCCAAATGGCCTCTTCATTCGAGAAATTTCCCGTCAAATTTGACGTGTTTAAATAGATATATTTGCGAGAGAAATTTTTAACATTGATTGAAAACAAATAAGATAAACAAAAGTTTTATGACAGGAAATATTTTTTATTTACATATTATTTACGTATTTATTATTCAAAAAACTCTTGGTAAACAACATTCCGTGTGAAGTAATTTTCGGTGTTTAACATTTTTCCTTATTCTTCAGATGTCTAATCAAAACAAAGCACTTCTCTGCTTGTCAGACGTTGCCAAAAAATGTTATCAAGTTATATCATCACGATTGCAATAAATAATCAGATGCATCGTGACGTCCAAACTATGTCACGCGCATGATACGCCACTGACGTCATTTACTACTTTTTATTAAGAAACGGAAATTAATTTGAAATATATGATTAATATAATTTAACATTTCTCGGGAACTATTGATCATAGCGAGATACATTTGATATCAATCGATTGCAAATTTTATTGCACTATTTTAGAGCTATTAAATTTGAAATTAAAACAATTACTCTTTTAAATTTAAAATTACTGAAAAGTAGGTGCTCTAGCAATAAAATAATGCTGTTTAACGTCTCGCAGTGCTATGGAGCGAATTTTATTGTTGGTGACGTCAGAACTTTACCGGATCAATGAGAGACAGATCTGGGCTATTATATTAGTAATTGTAAATTGCAGTTTCCTTTGAAATTATTAATGGTCACTGGTCGAGACAGTAAAACCAGATTATTAAGGAAAGTATCTTAAAAAGTCAAATATATCTCAAAAATAATTCCTTTGAATTTGAATAAAATTCAAAGGAATTAAATGAAAATCTTTTTTATCAGTCTATTCTAAACGCTTCTCGTATCGCAGTCCCATACAACAATTTCTCCCATGAAAATTATAGGAATTTTAATGGATTTTAAGTAACTAGTTTATCATTTAAAACATAGAAATTTCCCAAACGAGAGCTTATAAATTTTGCTAACAAAGAATAAGGAAATTTAAGGCGTGGTTGTTTTCAAATAATTATACTTCAGTTTGCAAAACTTAATATTTGACGGTAATAAAGAAAATAAGCAAAAAGAAATAAACTTACAGCTTCCTTATGTCTTACTAAAGAAATTGAACTTATTTTTGAAGACATGAGCTTTCAAATCCATTAACTTTCATGGTAATTAAACAATCGTAACAGGTAAAAACTCAATAGAAGTTTTATAATTCGAAAAGAAAAATCTGTTTCAAAATATTCTCAATTTCGATAATCACTATCTATTCAAATTACATCGTTAAGTAATTTGATTCGTAAGCTTACGATTAAATACACAGATGAAATCATGGAACCAACAAAATTAATCATCAACATAGTGTTTTACTTAAAATCTTTGAGTCATATCCTGTAAAAGTATTGTTTTGTAAAAGTAATAATAGCAAGTCCTCGGATAAGCCTCACAAGAACAAAATCATTTATTTTGATTTAAGGAAAATTGCCTTTGGAAGAAAGAAACGTTATTGGATTTCTTCTTTCCACTGCCTAATATTATTTTTCAGATACCTTCTACAATAAATCCAATTTTCACTCAGATATTTTCTTTGTTGTTTACTTGTTTTATGTCATTTGAAGCGTTTTAGAAATATCTTGATAATGATTCAAGTCTTTGGACATGGTCTTGATAAATTAAGATATGTATTAGAAATTCTGCATTGTGCCCACAACTTGTGGGACCCAGCAATTAAACATATATAGAATATTCGAGGAATGTCCAACTAAACTGTTAAAGAAATTTCTAGAATTTTCCAGAACCTAAGCAAACAGCAATTAACATTTTAAACTAAAATACCAATCCTTGGTTAAGACTTGGGTGGCTGGGACAAGAACTACGGTCAAATAAGTTTGCAGTCTAACGCTCAGCCAACTTGTACAGCAATATTTTTAAAAAAGATTATTTCACATAAGACAATAAGAAAAGTAAGTGTTACAACGAAATTCATGGTACCTTATAGGCTGCTTTGATATTTAACCGTCTGGATGCCTCAATTACTTAAAAGTATACTTAGAAGACTGCTGCAATACATATTTTTTATTATGAAATGCATTAATCTTCTTAAATCCATTCACCGAAGCACAATCAGAGTAAAACATCGAATCAATATTCTTACTAAACCAGCGGAAGGACATTCCATCCTCGACAGATTTATTTTGCTATTGAATCATGCATTTGGCAGGTCCTTGATGGAATTAGGTACCGAATCCGAGGCTCTCCTGTTCCAAAACTAAGACTCGACTAGGAGGTAACCGCAGCCATGTAGCTTTGTGAAGTTCGCGATATAAGTGTTAATTTAATCAAGTCATGGAAGAAATTTTGCTGTGTTTTTCTCCTTAAGTCAAAATTGAATTCAAGGAGGAGGTTAGTGTTGTACTCAAGTTAGTATGTAACTTTTACTATAGAGACTCTGAAATTTTTAGGTAGATTCCTTATAGGAACTCTATCTATTGCAATGGTTCTCATGACACGACTTCCGGAAAATATCTGCAGATCTTCACCGATCATGAACCCAAAACCACCCTTCGTTAAGAAGTTTATATATATATTAACAAAAGAAAACATCAAAACCACGTCATAAAAGAAAAACCAAAATACCGAAACGGAATATAACGCTAACGTCCGGGATGCGTCATCAACAAGGGAAATCCCGAACGAGCGTATATATATTATGGGTGTTTAGTAAACACAAACTCTCGCAATAATGCTAAAAAGAGTTTTTTTCCCCCGGAACGTCGAACAAAAATACAATAGTTTGAAACAAAGCAATACCAAATAAAAAGTTCATGTATAATTGAAAAAAAAATGAGACCAAATTTCAAACCAAAAATGTAAAAAATTCATGTCTAATTGAAATAAAATATATGAAACCCAATTTCAAAACCAATAATTTGAAACAAAAATGAAGAAAAAGGTGTCAAAACTCATCCAAAAGTAAGCAAATGAAAAAATAATATAGTAACGTTATTCAGATGCATAAGCACGCGGCACGAACACACCGGAACGTTCAAAAGTGCTGACGTGAACTCTGTTATTATGGTTAACAGTTAACGTCACGAGTTTCGGTTAATAATTGTTGTTACTGTACTTGAATATGATTATATCTATTATATAAAGCAGAAAATACATGTATCCGTCCGTCTGTCGGTCACAAGAACTCCTCCTAAACGGTGAACCGTAGCGACATGAAATTTGCACACGACATTCTAGAGCACATTTCTAGGTCAACGGTGTTATTTTCAACTTTCATAGTTAATTAGTTCTTAAGATATTTAATTAACTAACGAAAATTAGCCGCTGTTAAGCCTAATGCTTAGACGTTTTTTGCCAAAATCTTCTGAAATATTTATTAGACAACAATTATATTTATGCCAGTTTAAAGAGCAGAAAATTATCTTTTTAATGATATTAATTCCATTGCGATAAAGTGTTTTCTCTGAATGTTATTAAGGATTTTAAAATATATTTTGAACGAAATTTCTAAAGATAATTTTTATTCTTATAGAAATAAATGCAAGCCAAATTACTGTTTCGCGCGCGGGCTTTTGCCAGTGTTAAACTTAATATAAGAAAATTGTTTTCTTTGAGCATAAACAACAAAGTAGACTTTTAACTTCCGGTTTCCGGTAGTCGTAATCATTGACAGCTTTTAATACGGTTACACAGTGATCCAATGACGTTAGTGAATTGTTCTCTCTATGTTTTGTTTAATTTTCACAAATTTTAAACTGATCCTAATGAGTGTGTCTGTTAGTCCGGTTCCTATCGTAGGAAGACGAAAAAGGAATGGGAAGAAAAAGATGTTCTAACGGTCTATCTGTCGCAAGAACTCCTCCTAAATGGAGAATAGTCTTGACATGAAATTTCCAAGTGCCATTCTGGGGTCCGTTCTTAGATTAATTCTAATTTTTCAAACTTTAAAAAATTACTTCCTAAGATATTAAATTAAATAACGAAAACTAAGCCAAGTTTCGGCGTTTTATCTCAGTGTTTCGTCAATAATTTCAGAAAAAATATATTGCACGTAGATTATTTACATACCATCTTAAAGAGCAGAAAATTATCTTTTTAATGATTTCAATTTAAATTTTATTCCTTCTTTTTCTTAATTTAATAAACATTTCAAATTTATTTCATACACAATTTGTAACAATGCTTTCTGTTATTGTAATAAAATTCAAAACATTGATCGTTTTATCAAATCCTTTATTCCGGTATTTTTCCCATTGTGAAAGTTATGATAAAAAATATTGTTTTCTTTGAATATCAACAGAAAGGCAGAAATTTTATTTAGCTTTTATTTCGTAGCATATACCTGTTTCAGTATGTCTGCACCACATCACAATGATGTTAATTACTCTCTTTCCGCGGTGCTTCATTGAATTTTACAAATTTTATAATGATCATAATGAGTGTGTAAAATCCTTCAAGATTGTTGATCCCACTTCCTACCGGAGGGAGAGGGCCTAATTTTGAAAAAGATAGAACAATATGAGGGTTTTTTTCCGGTCAGTGACAAAAACACTAACGATAAGAGAATTGTTGTCCGCATAATGGCAAAAAAAAAGAAAAAATCGACGGGAGGCTGTCTCTGCGAAACGGCCGCTGGGTTTGAGGGGCATAGACTTACTTACCTTACTCAACTGTGACTTTCTGTGTCTAAAGTTGTCCAATGTGACTAAAGTAGCTATATGTGACTTTGACATATGACCTATGCTCTATGACCTTCCTCAGTTAAATGAAACTAAATCCAACTCAACTCAATTAAATCGTTGGAAAGGACAGCTCAATTAAATCAACAATTATTAATAATAATTAATTAAGGACAGTTAATTAATCGATTACTCAACTATGACTAAAGTAGCTTTATGTGACTTTGACCTATGTTCTACGATCTTCCTCTGTTAAATGGGTTAATCTGAATGAATTAATTGATCTGAAATGAATTAATTATTGATCTGTTAAAATCCAGTTAATATACCGCTCACAACCGATGCGTTCGCGCGCGTCGGTCGCTGTGACGTCATAAAATTCTTCGTGATTTTCACCAATTTTGCAAATCGACTGTGACTAAACCATAATCACAAATTCTAAAATTATTTTTGCAATCTTCGATGTCTACCTTTCTCTGTTACGTGAATCTAAAATCAACTCTCTATGTTATTTAGTTGAGGAGCTATAAGCGTTTAACTTTACCACGAAATTTCGACGTAATTCAACAACTTTTGAGTAATATTTCGCTTGAACTTAAGATCGATGAATAAATTGCCAAATGTAATTGGATAGTCTGCATACGCGCGCGTCGGTCGCTGTGACGTCATCAAATTTTCAGTGATTTTCACCAACTTTGAAGCTCGACTGTGACTAAACCGTAATTCCAAATTCTAAAATTATTTTTGCAATCTTCAATGTCAACCTTTCTCTGTTAAATGAAACTAAAACTCTCTATGTTATTTGCTTGCGGAACTATAAGCTTTTAAAAATATCACGAAAAGCGTCATATTTTTTTCCTTTCCCGCACCAAATTTTACACCATTAGACCACTATGAAGAGACGTAAATCTAAGTCAAAATACAAGATATGAAAGAGTTTCTGCTGTTGCCGTAGCAATGATGGGGAGGGGAAAAATGGAATACGAAGGACAACGAGATTCTTGCCAGGTGGTTCAAACTAAGGAGAGAAAAAGAAGAAGGGTGTTTCGCTGATGGTTCAAAGGGTCAGTTCATTAACGAAAATTAACGAAAGACGCTCCAGCGAAAAGCACTTTTAGTAAATTGAAAGTGTTATAAGTACTTGAACTGGAAAATATTTTTTATCCCGAGCTACGCCGGGTATATCAGCTAGTATATATATAAGAAACAATCATAACAGAATTGTAAAAGCAACATAATCAACATAAACATTCATAATTCACCAAATGTAAAGAAAAAAATCTGCGGAAAGAAAATGCCGAGAATTCTTATAGGGAGAAAATAAACAAAAGGGGAAGATAATATAAAACACAAAAGCAACGAATGTGCAATAATACTGCATTCACACATATATATTGTTACAAAGCTATAAAGTCGTTTCTCTCAGATGCTAAACTTGGCGATAAATTTGGCGACCTTGGCGACAAATTTGGCGGCGATTTTGGCGACAAAAGGAATTTTTTAGAAGGACCTCGAACTTTCAACCTAATTCTATTGGTTTCATGAACTTTCTAGAGATTACGTCACTTCCTACGTAATGAAGTCACTTCCCTTTGAAAGGTATAAAAGCAAGCTCTCAAGCCAAGAAGAGTCAGTTGGAATTTGATCAGCAAGAAATCTGGTGAGCTAATAAGAAACCATTGCGCTCTGTGTTGAGATTTAATGATAATCTCTGTTGTGAATTTTTACTAATGCTGTTTTAATACTTGTGCTACGTTTCTTTTCTTAGAATATTTATAAAATAAAGAACTTTATTTTTTTAAATCCTGCTTACTGGATTGCATTCACGTACACCCACAAGCCAATTTTGTTACAATATATAAATAACGCTTTTTCCGATGTTATGTTGTGAACACGATAACTGCAGTAATTTTTACTTCAATTTAACTGGCGTGGGATGTGTTGCAAAAATAGTTAAAATCTCGGTAGAGTTCGTAGATGGGCAATCCAGGTCAAAGGGGGCGGAAATGGTGGGCGTGCAAATTTTCATTTTCCCATAATTTCTTTACTATTGAAAATAGAATGAAAATTCAAATTAAGCGAATTATCGCCTTATCATAACGAACAATTTTTACATTTGAAGTTTTTCGATAGCTACAATTGCTTCGAAGTTATTAGTTGAAAAGTGATTTTCACTTTCTTGCCTTCCTCTCTCACATCTTAAAGTATATTTCAACCTATTCATGTTACCCCTTGTTGGAAAGCTCTCGTCACTTGCAGTCTCGTCCGTCCGCTTTCATTCATGTAGCTCTACTCCTTATGAGAATAGAGGGTCAAATGTTCTTTTCAAGAGTAATTTTGATTGGATTTTTACTGGCGAGGGATATGTTATACGGACGGTGAAAATCTGGGCGGAGTTCGTAGATCGGCTATCGAGCTCAAAGGCGTGGAAATTTCATTTCCCCATAATTCTCTAAGGATTGAAAATAGAAAGAAAATTCAATTTATGCGAATTATTACCTCATCATAACAAACAACTTTTGTATTGAAATTTTTATATAGCTGCAATTGCTTAGAATTTATGAGCTAAAAAGTGATCATCAATTCCTCCCCGTAATTTATCTTTTCCCCAAAGCTCCGTTACGATTGAAGATAGAAAGAAAATTTCAATTAGGAGAATTATCACCTTATCATAACAACCTACTTTTATACTGAAAATTTTTTGACAGCGAGAATTACTTAGAAGTTATAAGCTGAAAAGTGATTTTTACACCCAACCCCCTCCTACTTAGGTGGCGCTTTAACCTATGCATGTGACACTGTTGAAAAGCTCCCATCAGCCGCATTCACTTCCACTTTTTATACGGTAAACAAACTGATATATCCGGCTTTACTCCAGATTAAAATGCTTTCATGTCTAATATTTTTAATGTAAAAACTACTATTGTATAAAAATTATAATACACAAATTCCTTTTCTTATCCGACGTTTTTAATTAAAATAATAATATCAATTGAACCAGACTATTTTTGAAAACAACCGATAGCTGATTTTCTGCACAAATTATTATTTATTATATAGGTACTTCAAATTTTGTTAATAATAACTAAAATAAAAGAAAGGTTTTAATGAATATTTTGAAATAATTAAATTAAATAATTAATTATTTATTAATTTAAAGCATGAAAATAAATCAAATCAAATGTTAGTCCTGATATAAATTGTTAATCGTCAACTTTTAAAATTTTCTTTTCGCATTCGTCCAGAATTCTGTTAATGTATTCTGGCGACAGTTATTCGTATTATTAATGTTCTTCAATAATAAAGAATATTGTTATGGATTCTGCATAAAATTAATTTTGAAAAAATATCAAAATGAGAGAAACAAATTGTATGGAAATAAAATTTTTGTCAGTGAAAGGATAGTTTTTTTAAAAATTTAACATGGTGTAAAAATAGTTTCGCGAGATAATATTTTCCAAGAATTTAGAGAAAAAACGCCTTGCTTAATTTTTAATTAACTGAAATTTTAACTTACTTTTGGTCTTTGAAAGGTTGAGAGTAACCCTTCTCTTTTCTTAAATAAAAAGTGTGCAAAGTTTGGTTAAAATAAGTCCATTGTTTAGGAGGAGATGTGGAACATACATAGCCACAATGACTTTTATTTATTTTAAGAAAAATCCAAACTATTACTGGCAAATACTATGAGCCATAAAGAAGGTTTTAGTGCAGATTTCGTCACAATTAATTAAATATTCAATTTAATAGTCAATTTGATAATTAGCTAATTTGACAGATTACTTTAATTTGATATTTAATTAAACATGGAGGCACCAAGATTTATTTAATAAATTTAATATCAAGTAGCCAAAAAAGATATTTAAATAAGAGTTCCCTTTTTCGTTATTGATTTGAGGTTTTCTGCCTGACTACTCGCTTTTAATTGTCGTTGGAGATTTAAATTCACTGTTCAAAATGGTTACATTCATATCCTATGCTTTAAACACACATGTTTAATTTTTCACTCACAATGTTTAATGATTTTTATTCTCTTATGTGTTAATAATTTAGTGGCTAATATCTATGTAACCAGGGAGTTCTTTACATGAGCACATTCTAGTAGTGTTTAAATGTTTCGTGTCATATGATTTGAGCATCTTACAAAGTAATGTTCGCACAATTATATGGTAATCTAGATTAAATAAATTAATTTTTAAATCTTGAGTCGTTCTTCATTCGTGTCAAGTGTCAATTTCTTGCTACTTTTTTCAGATTAATGTTATCTAGGGGATATTTGCGCTGCATGGATGTTTATTTATTTATGACTCCTACCTGTTGAATAATTATGTGTTGAGATATAAAAAAAATGGAGCAATGTACTGACCAATAAATCTATCAGAACCTTTTGAGTAGGCTGATAAAACCTTGATATAGTAAAAAATTAAATGTCATGAAATCAGAATCACGACGTAAATATTGCAATGTGTGGAAACAATAAAGTCATTGTTTATGCCTGTATTGATCAATATGTAATATTTCATTACTTTTGTAATTAAAGTAAAAGAATCTAACTTTGCCTTCCAGCTTTCTGAAAGAGATTTTTTTTATTTATGATAAATATTTTCATCGTTATTGAGGCTTCGTTGCAAAGAAAATAATTAGCATTACAATCTTTATCAGTATTTGCTAGTAATTTTAAATCAAAGTTCGCAACATATAAATCGAATGCCAAACATTTTCTGTTCAATTTTAACTTCTAAAATGTATAAAAAAAGACCTATTAAAAATATTCATCCAAGAGTGTTTACACATTATGGTTAATACGTCATTTGTAGAGAAATGTGAACCTTATATTAACAAATCTAAACATAATACAGGGTCTCCGGGAATTGTTGGAAACATTTCAAAAATTAATAAAAAAAAACTAATATTTTTCCCAATTGCGGTTCTTTTTTAAATGAGAGCGAGTTTTAAAAAGTGATTTTTTTCCAGGTAGATGGCGTGCAATTACGACGTTCTAAATTTGCTACTGCGAGAGATTTGCATTCGCAATGGCAACCGATTAGCAGAAGCCGATGCGAGTTTTCTAGTTTCCTTTTTTTAGTTTTTCTTGAATATCTCGAAACTCTTCAGTTTTTACAGTACATGCGCATTAAAAAAATTAAAGAATGTAAATTTACATACAAATACATGCTTTTATATTTCTTCCATCTTTAATATTTTCGCAGATAATGGCTCTAAACAAAATTTTGATTTCCAGTCATTTACGACCCCCTAGACCTCCGAAACGGCGTGCTATCTATCTGAAAAAGCCTTTTCCAAAGGAATTTCTAAAAAAGAATCGTAGTTCGAACATTATTAGTTTTTTTTAAATTAATTTTTGAAAAGTGCCCAACAATTCTTGGACACCCTGTATAATATGATACGAAAAAACTAACTTGAGCTTCGAGAAGCAGTCCTTTACTTTTTTTCTATATTGGAACGTTGACTCCTCGTGAAGTGGAAGCAAGTATTTGCATACCCACTCCCAATCGATCGTATCCTTGTTGATCAAGAAGATATGTCTCCTTTTTTCCCTCGAAGCACACATTTCAAAAATCCGTATTTATTTGTTTATTTTCTTCTTTTTCAGAGAGACAGCAGTGGAGCATTAGTGAATGTTACGAAACCGAAAAGAAGATACAACTGAATGTCTTTCACAAAAGAATCTTCTTTGGCATACTTCTTTCCTTATGCTCAACGAGAAAGAAAATGTATTTAAATATGGATATTTTCAGAGGAAGTTTAAGTTTTGTTGAAAACAAATTGGATAGAGTTTTCTTATTCTTCCTGTGGATAAGGACATTTCATTTTATTAGCAAAAGAGCCAGTCAGAAGCTCTTTCATTTTAAATCAACTTTGATTTTCTTTCCTTTTATAAGAAATTAAGAAGCTTTTCACTGTGGGGTTTGCATTCGGTATAGAAACAATATTGTGAAAGAAATAAATCTTATTTATTATCATTTATGTATTGATCCAGGTCCTGTTGATGCATGAAACCGTAGTCTTCTATAAAGAATTTTCAAGATATTCCATTATAATTGACAAACTTTAATATTTCATTTAACAAATATTTCGACTTTCAGTTAACTTTTAGAAGCCTTTCATAATATAATTTTAATATATTTCAATAATAATTCATATTTTAACAAGCGAAATTAATCCTGTTCGAAGAAGATTTCCAACAATATACATACGATATCTTTCAGATATTGTGCGGTATTCGGAATATCGTATCAACATAGTGGAGATATCGTACAATATCTTGAAACGTCTTCCATTATTTATAAATCAATCGTCTGATTTGGAGCCTAAATAACTGACTCATTTCAAAAAGAGCAAAAATTTGACAGTAATTTGAAATAATAATTCGGTTACACGTGAACAATTTGTTACAATTCCATGTTCAATTTGAAGCAATTATTTTTTGGCTGGTCAGAAACTATAGCAAATTTCCTTCCATAAAATCATTGCAAAGCAAATGCAGGTTATTTTATACTCAAAATAGGGGAGAAAAGATATGCTTACGTAATACATGTCGGAGACTTCTTCTAATTGAATCTTTGAAACGCGTGCCTGTGTTGCAAGAGGAAAAGATCGTGACATCATAGAACATGCGTTGAGATGTCAGATAAGCCGTTAGCGCAGGTAAATTCATTGTGTAACTATGATATGATGTGAAGTGATTCCAATTAAACACTCAGCATCAGTGGCGGATTTTGAAACAGGATGACACAAGTACAAAATTGTTATGACGCGTCGCTCCCTACAAAATGTCATACATTCGCCACCAACTTAGTACTGTGATAGACCTCGAACAGATTTTGAGGCCCCCTCAGAGTCTCAAAGTGCGAGGCGAGGCCTCTAACCCCTGTGCGAACAACCGCCATTGCTCAGCATTGCTTGTTTCGTATAACAATAGTAAGTACTTTACAAAGTTGGACTTTAAAGTTTGCTTCTCTTATCATAAAAAATATAAAAAATAAAGAATCATGCCATTATTATTGCTGTACAGTAATTATAGGGAGTAAATTTCAGATGAAGAAAATGCAATAATAATGTCCGTTAATCTTTATTACTCATCTTGTACGAATTCGATGAGTAGTTTTCCTAATTAAAAGTTGTAATATCATCTTTTATCTAGTTGATGCGCTTTCAGTATCTTTTCCTTTTTTTATACGTGATATATAGCCTCTATTATTTATTAATTGCTTCCCTAACATCCTTAAATTGGAAACAGAACAATTTTAATGCTGACATTCTAAGAATTTTATTATATTTTTTTCTACTCATGGGAAGTAGTTTAATGTTTAAATTACAACTAATTAAGTATTTATTCAGGTTTCTAAGCCTGGTGAAAAAATTTAAAAATTATGGAATTAATAATTATTTTCTTCTCAATTCTACTCTCTGATTCCTGTAATCAAATCTGTCTGCTCTCTAATTTTTTCCAATTTCATTCTTTAAAAAATAATTTAATATATTTCTTTAGAACTGAATCAATGCCAATGAATTTGATTGCCGTTGTTATGTTAATCATATCAACAATTGAGAAATAAAACATATATTTGGTTAGCAAATTTATTAAATAAAAATTTAATACGGCACTAATCATTAAATTTTTGCTACAAATACTTTTGAAAAAGTCTTTAATTTTGTAGAAGAATGGAACATCTAGAGAGCACGAAATAAAGCCTCAAGGAAAATACGTCCAAGCCACACCTTTCCACTCCATACTTTACAATTAGAAACATATCTCCATCATCCAACGTGAATGCTGAAATATCTCTAAAAAGATTCTTCATCTTACAAGAAGCATAAACCAGTGATTTAAGGTCGGGTAGTTGACGTCTTAACAGTTAATTCGTCAACGAAGAAATAAAGTTGTTCTGTTACTAAGTGAAGACACCTCCAAATACAAAATGGTTTACCGTTGGCACTGGAAACAATTAAACCTTAGCTTTTCTCCTAACAAAGGCGCCAAAGGCTTCATTCAAGCCACACACACAACTTTATTATTGAAAGTTTAACTTCAACGATTCCCATTTACGTTTAGTATCAGAGACAGTGTTAACTAGAAATAGAATGCTACAGGGAGAAGCGTATTTAAATGAGGTAGGAAACCATATTGGCTCGAAATTTTGAAGCAGTAAATTTAGCTGCATGAATATTTATAAGATGACTATTTTGTATGCTAAACTCTTGAAGACGCCTTTAATTTTAATAGTGTGTCACACATTTTAAACCATGGCCGACGATTCAGAATTTAGTAATACTATTTGTTACACACGCTTTCAAATTTCTAAGCTTTAGTACAGGAAGAATTGAGTCTCAAATAGATTACAAAATGCAATCTTTTTAAACACTAGGCCTCTGAAGTTCATAAAAGTTCTTTAATGGTTAATCCTTCTTTGGTATTAACTAAGAAGGTTAATGAATTAATGGGAAAAAGAAATAATAGATATTTAGAAAACAGAAATAAACATTATTTCGTCTAGGCCAAAGGGATATCACAATCCACTGTGCAAGTAGACTATTAATTTCCTGCTTGCAAAAGGCGCATTTGTAAAATATTCGATGTTGTCTTGATTTTACTCTTTTGTGCATTATTTGCTTAAGAGATGAAATACAAGCAGTTACTGCAATGCATTTAAATATCATAAAAATCCGACAGATTTTGGCATAAACAAATACTAAGACACGGAAATATTATCCTCTTTAAGATCATAGCAGTCTGATAATATAGACGAAGCTTCTGATTCCAATTATAACATCCCTTTATATTTAGCAGAATAAATAAATTCACGTTCAAAAATATACACAATTTTGGGAAAGACGCATAAAAGTTATTTTGCGCTAAAGAAAAAAATGTAATCATACATCTATAACAAAGAATCCGATGTATAATTATTATATTGTGCCATTATCATTAATTTCATGTGTTCTTTAAGTAAATACACAGAAGTACATTTGAAATTATTGCTTAATATTTTATAACGTATTTAGTTATTTTTCTGCCTAGTAATTGGTTTGTGAACTTCACAGGAGATAAGATAACTATTAATTTTTAAGGTTATCTGTTCTATCTAATTATTAGATGCCTTTTTTCCTGTTCCGTTTGAAAAGAATTGCATTCGAGCGACATTATCAGAAATTTACAACTAATTTTTGTCACAAGAAATGCAACTAAGTGAAATATAAATTCTCATCGAGAAAGTTTGATCATTCATTTTGGTCCATATGAGATATTTCAATTTTTTGAAAAGAATATTCTATTTTTTCCGTTATTTTATACACATCGAAAGATAACTGAAAGTGAAGAAATTCATACATCAGATATTATATAAACATTTCGTATTTCGGAATACAGAAAAATTATAAGATTAAGTTCAAGAGATTATAAGCTAATTCACATGAACAGTTTCTGGAATTATGATCGAGACCTTTTCAAATTAGTTTGGCGTAAACTAATAGTTGATTAATTCTTCAATCAATCAATTTTAAACTATGAAATATCAATTTCATGTCAAATTTTAAGATTGAAATGTCTGAAGACAATTTAAATTTGTTCATAAAATCAATTTTTTCACATCGTTAAAAGATTAAGAGAATAGGTTTGAGAAGCATTTACTTATCACCCAAAACAACTTTTCTAAGATCTTTATTTTTTGCGCTTTAGAAATTTGATGAGAAAAAAAATCTTTTTTTTAAAGAATAATTTTTCTACCTTTGGATAAAAGGCCTACCCTTTCCATACAGAAAAAAATCGGTGAAGATAGGTTGATATTGATTTCACTGTACTAAAAATTGTATTAGATATTCTCAGCCATATTTTACTATCAAACATCAAATATTATTGAGAAGTCTGCACATGTATTAATGGCCAAAATTTATAGGTTAAATTGAATTATCGATTTTTTTTCTTTTTTATATTTACTGTATTGATTTGCAAATACATCGCCATGTTTCTTTAAATGTCAGATAGTACAAGTTTTCAATTGGATAAAGATGTTTCAATCATGCATTTAAAATCTTATCAGTGTTCATCCCAAGTTTTTAAGCAACTACAAATTCCGTCCATACGTTCCAAGTCCCTTACGTTGTTTTCAGTGCCAAAAATTAGGCCACACAAAATCTATTTGTCGTTGGAAATAGAACTGTTTTCGATGCTCGCAACCTGATCATTCCGATGCCGGATGTGATGCAGAACCAAAATGTTTTAACTGTAAACAGTCTCGTCTATCAAATTCACCTTCCTGACCTCGATGGCAAATTGAAAAGAGAATACAACAAATAAAAACTGAGAAGAAGTTATCTTATTCTGAAGCTGAGCAGTTAGTAAAAGAACCGATGTATCCTTCTTATGATAGAATCACGAAGCAGTCTAAATGCTCCACTGTCAACCTGAAAAAAGAAAACTTACAGAAAAGAGTGTTAAAATTTCATCTAAACCTTTACTTTCCACACATATTCTCGCTACAGTCAAGTGTGACCGAGAACCACCTACTTTACGTGATCCATTTCCTCAACCAAAAGAGTGTGAGCCAGTCCCGATGAATGAAACGGAAACTGTCACTTCAGTAATCCCGAGTTCAAAGGATATCGATGGTTTCACTACAGTTAAAAGAAGAAAGAACAGGTCTAAAAAACAATCTAATTGTACAACACAGAGCTGTGAAGAAGAAAATACCGGAAAACAATCTAAATTTTGGAAAACCTCACCTCTTCAGATATCGAGTTCGACTTCAATGCAGATCAATATTGCTCGAATTTCAACACAAGAAGCTACAGGCGCAACAGTTACAAATGCTACCGACTCAATTGCTGTGCTCTCTAATACTGAACCGATACCAGTGGACAGTGTTTCCACTCACAATATTGACGATGAAATTGTATCATCTGCAAATGAAGATACAATAAAGTCCCTAATAAGACAATTGGAGAAATCCCAACCGTTTTGGAAAATCGACCATCAACCAGAACTAACTCATTTGAAAGCACGACACTACAACAAAGACTTAAAGACAACCCATCTAAATGGGTAAATTTCAAAACTTTTTACAGCACATTACATACTCCGGGGCTTATTAAATAAGTGAAAAAATATCCTATTAAAAGATTGAAATGATTTGTCTCCCTTATTGGATGATACGGAAGCTATATTTGTGATGTTTTTTCAAAAATCATTTTGGTGATATTTTAAATTTCTCTATCTTGTTACTCAAAATTAATTGTGACATGGAAATTTGTCTTTATCTTTTTACATTCATTACATTGATATTTAACCGCTTCTTATACTACATTTTTTGAGTTTTTATCTTTCGATTTTACCTTTTGTAGCTGTTTTATATGAAATTTTATGAGTAAGCTATTTTTTATTAATATTAATACATTGATATTTTCTACCATATGCTTGGCGTAGTACGGTCGAAATTGGCTCTTGTGCTATAAAATTCAAAAAAAAACCCAACTAAATCAAGCTTTTAACAGTTTTTATCCAACTATCAATCCGTGTTACCAAATTCAGATGAAAACATAATCAAATAGACTTTGTCTGAAAGAAACTGGCAAAATATAAGATGCTATATGGAGTTTTTATAAATTTCGCATCAAATAATTCGCATTTTAGAAATTTCGCATCGTCGTTCATCTCGGCTGTTTCTAAGTAGTGTAGCCTGAAAGATAAATATGACTTTATTTCAACAAAATGTACACTCTGAAAACTGAAGTTGCAACACCATCAAGAAATGCGCACGATGCATGCATATCACATGGCCAGAACTGTTG
This sequence comes from Araneus ventricosus, assembly GCA_013235015.1. Taxonomy (NCBI): domain Eukaryota; kingdom Metazoa; phylum Arthropoda; class Arachnida; order Araneae; family Araneidae; genus Araneus; species Araneus ventricosus. Next base: position 53,273 of record BGPR01003696.1, read on the forward strand.
AGTGAAGTAGCGAACCATATGTAGGTGACCATTAATGACAACTTCCACAGAATACAAAGTTATTTGATTATATATTAAGCTGCACGTTCAAGTCATTTATACTTCCTGAATAAACACATTCTTTTTTCATATTTTTGTTTCATATTTTTAACAACTGAATATGTCTTGGATTTACGTATGTCTATAAACATTACTTCTGTTGTTGCAATCTCACTTTCGATGAATGTAGTATTTTCTTTAAAATATATGTATATAGTCTATGAACTTTCATAAGATGACGGTTGCCTGGTAATAGACTCTCGGTTTCAGAAATGGGGGATTATGAACTCGATTTCAATCTATGATCCGAAGTGGTTGTTAAATCTGCCACATGGGGGCAAACAACTTCAGTTTAGTTTAACTTAAAAGGATCGAGAACTTCATGTAGCTTCATAACGGAACATTAATCTTACCAAACTAATGAAATATAAATCTATACTTTCAGTCAAATTCTCATATTTCATGATGATATTTTTTTTCAAAACAATTTCTCATGAAGTCATTTTATAGTGTCCGCTCCATTTGTCGTCGACGAAGGGCATTAATCTCACAATCAGACATGTAAAATGTACTCAAGAGTGTTTTCATAAATCGTAATTTTTTTAAAAATTCAATAAATTCTTTACTATAGAATCGAGATAATTGTATTTAGTCACTGTTTAATCATTTTAATTTAATAATTAAGTTAAAAATGATATATAATGATTTTATTCCAAAGTATTCATTTAATTAAAATAGTTTAATTGTCGTTACTAGGAAATTTCGTAAAATTTTCCAAGACTCGACAAATTTCCAATTTATATAAAGACGGAGATAAACTTCATGGAACATTTTCTTATCAAGTATAAAGTTTTCTGACTTTTTAATATGTTTTGTTATTGTGTCAGATTAATGGGCGTAATTTAATTCTGATTCTTATTTCTTGACCTCGAAACCTAGCATTCGTCCTTTCCTCTGTTTGGTAAAAATAATTAAAATAAGTCTTCTATCAACCTCCTCAATTCAGTTTTCTGTGTTTTTAAATTGTTTATGAATCCCGTTAAATTCTGCTTTTTTCAAAATTCTGTCAACAGTCACATTTTTCTCACGTTCATTCTGAATCAATGCCTTATAAAGTTGCTGGAAAGGATAGAATTTAGAATAGTTCATAGAATTTATATTTTGAAGTATTTTTCAATAATCTCTTGCAATAATCCACAATAAACTCGCATTCTTAAATTAATTCCATCACTTTTCAACCGCAGGAAAATGAAATATGTGCTTAACAAAATTCTATAGAAATATAGTTGGCAGCTTGTTTACATTGCTCGTTTTCCTTAATATTTTGAGATAATGATCTTTTACTCCTATTAATTGCCTTTAATATATTTAATTAAAATAAGTTCAAAAATCTTTTATCACATTTTGCAATACTTCAATTAATTTTACACTGCGCTATTTTTGAATTGTTCAATATAATTCCAATTAAGTAAATCAAACAGAAAAAAATGAATAAGTTTGCAATGTAAAGTCCGAATACTCCAGTCAATCATCAAACATTACTTTCCTGTGTTTTTAGAATTGATACTTTGACCATTCAAATGATGAATATCCTATTCCCTGTCTATATTCCACCAAGTAGAAAAACAGTTATTTCTTTCAATCTCTTTTTCCATTGTTTCTCTTTTCCCACGCAATCTTCACCCTTTCTCTGATTCTAGTTTCTGAATCGGGAAAATCAATCTTCATTGATGCCATGGCAGGAATTCCCAAAGTGGAAACAGACAGGGATTTTGGAAAGAAATGTTTCCCTGTTAATTGCCGACGCTCCCCAGTGTTAATTAATATCACCAGTGATGGAAAAACTGCCTCCCAACCAATAAACTGGATCTTCCAGTAAAATATTATTTACCAATCAACATTTTTCATCAGCAGAGAAAGATAACGAATAAATGTGAGTAGTATATTGAGTGTAGGGATTCAATTTTTAAATATCCATTCTTTTATCCCGTATCTGTTCTACAAAAAAAATCTTTTTTTTTCTTCGTGCTTTCTAATTATATTTCTGTAAACTTATATTTTTCTTTAATGAGTTTTACATTATTTTTGTTGGTAATTAGTAAGCTATATTTTAATTTTCATAATATAACACAATACATGATGGGGTAGTGGAAAAAATGACAATGGCTGTAATCGATTAACTGTTAACCTTTTCTTATATAGAAAATATTTGCAGTTAAAAACAAGTATTATTTTTAAAATAAGTTCCTAATCTGTGTCGCGCATTGCTTGTATGCAATTATTTTGCATACAGGGTTATTCAAAATTCAGCGTACATTTTTTTAGTTGCGGTAGAAAGCACAAAAGTAGGTCAAAATCTCATATAAATGCAAGACAGGAAACGCAGGTCTAGGAGATGCATTAAGATGCAGAAATAACGAGTACAAAAATTGTTTTAAATTCTTTATTTGACAATTGTTTCATACGTGGAGAATAAGTGAACATATCGAATGCCGTAATAACAGCTCAAAGTTCTTCATTCCCAATTGCATACGTTTCACAACGGCAGTGAGGTGGATTGGTGAACCTGTGGCGCACCGTGCTACGCCATCTTACTCTGATGTATATTAGCCAATATCCGCCTCCGGACATTGGGAATTCCTTTTGTCTAGTGGTTAGGATCTTCGGCTCGTAACCCAAAGGACCTCAGTTCTATCCCGCCGCCAAAACCCCTTTGAAAATAAAAGCCATTTCAAGCACATTTGCATCGAAGATTGAGATTGTTGCAAAAGATTCTGCAAACCCACCATCTGAACGTGTATGTTCTCCGTACTTAGTCAAAACTTACGACAACTAGCGCGGGAATCCAGCTACAGTACTGGCTACTTTTGGCGCTTTTTGCAATGTTTTTATGTGATAATCTTGCTTGGTTTTAAGCTTACTTTTTTTCACAACGAATTTGGATCTTCCCTGCATATGATACCTTCAGTTTGTTATTCTACTTTCTTATTGCTGTAAATATAATGTTTTTCATAATTTATTTTGGAAATTTTGAAATCACATCCTTCTTGGAAAGATATATAGGAAATAATATTTGTATTAAATCAACATTGTTTTTGTGAAAAGATCGATTAAGCTTTTATTAAATCAGAGAGCAGGTTTAATCGCATCTGTAGCCAAAGAGAATAGTGTTAATATTGCTGATCTGAGTGTTAGTCGTAAAAACGTGAGAAGAACAAACAAAAAAGTTTGAACAGATATACCAACCAAAAACATAAAAACTAACCTCACTGCACTCAAAAACTGAGTTTTACACTGGGATTCTAAAATTGTTACAGGTAAGAAAAATTTGATAGACTTGCCATTCTAATTTCTCTTGCACCAGGTTTTAAAGAAGGTAAACATATGAGCGCCCCAACCATACTAGACGGAACTGCACAGTCACAAGCAAACAAAGTGTTTGAGACAGTTGAAGAGTGGGGGTGGTCTGAAAATATGTCTGCTCTATGTTTTGATGCTACAGCTTCAAACAATGGATGAGAGCAAAGTGCGTGTGTCCAGTTAAAGAATCATTTGAATAGGAAGCTACTGTTTTTCGCTTGTAGACACCATGTTTTTAAACTACTACTAGGTGCTGCCTGGAAGTCAGTTTCAGGTACATCAATGAGTCCGGACTACGCTGAGTTTAAATAGTTTCAAGAAAAAAGGGCCCACACTTATAAACTGCAAGGAGCAATTAAAAAAGTTGCAAATCAAGGACCTAAAACTGATGGGCTTAAAAGAAGAGGCTGTCTCCATCCTCGAAATGGTCCTCACTGAAGAGAAAAATCTGCTTCTTTGAGCTGACTACAGGGAATGTGCTGAAATTATCCTAATACAGTTAGGAGAAATTCCCTGCCCCTTGGAGTTCATGGGCCAAAGTCTGGGGCATTTTACAAAGCCAAGTGGATGTTTACAATACATTACTCGGAAAAAAAGTATGCTTTTAGTAAACAATTGTAATATGAAAATGGTAAAATCCACAAACTGCATCTAATATGCTTGTTTAACGCTTTTATTTTCGTTAAGATTTGGTTGAATGCCCAAAACGCTGCAGATACTCCTGTAAGTTTTCTGATGCTTTGGGAGTCCATGAACTACGACCTCTAGGTTGTCCAAGCTGCGCTTTTCGCTTTTAGTAGACATTTGTGCTATTTAACCAGAAGAAGTGGTATCATTTTCGTTTTTTTTTTTCAAAAAAAGGGTCAGACTCTGAAAAGAAGAAGATTGTAACATTCTTAATGGAATATAAAGCTAATTAAAAATCTCCCACTGATGTCCCCGTTTTCCCTTTTTTAAATCATGCCACAGAACTGGAAGTAATGAAAGATTTCAATCAATCGATAATAAAAAATCAGACTCAAAATCTTTTTCAGTCTGTTGAAGAAAGTAGGAAGAAACCTCCTTGCTTTTAGAAGTCAGTTTTTAATTAAATTCAAAGTAGTTAAAGTGATGTTATGAGATTATTTGACAGTTATTGGAATTTTTATATGTTATTTGGACAATTAACTATTATGACTATTTAATCTTTTTCTCAATGTTACGTATTAATATGTCAAATAAAATTGTAGATTTTAACTTATCACTGAATTTTTTTTATATCCATCTTTAACATTTTAGTAAATTTTTAAGCTGCTATTGTGAACATACGGTAACTATCCTATGGTGTTTCCAAAAAGCAACATCGCAGGATTATTGTAATTTTTCATCATTTTATCCTTTTCCTTTTCTGAAGTCATATGTGGCTATGAGTACAGTTAATACTTATTTGTGTTTATCTTCTAAGCAAACATGTCCATAGGAGCAAATATAAACTAGTTTTAACACATTAGTAACCATATAAAATTTCTAAAACATTCTAAAAACTTGACATTTTAAGAGCTTTTTTTCAAATTTTAAGGCTTTACAGGCAACCCTCCTTTCAACTTAGAGGTCTGAAACTTCACATACTCTCTATTGGGACCAAATGGAATGGTAAAAACCCTGTGAAGCAATATTTGTTTTTAGAAAAAGTTTTTTTGAGACACCTTAATACAGTTTTTCAATTCAAAACTGCCAATCATCCTAACATTTTTGTAAAATGAGCAATAAGAACGTCGTCTTATAAATTATATTTCTTCTGAGAGCATGCTGGAAGTTGTGGAGAGTTTTAAAAACAATTCAAATTATCTTCTAAATTTTGTGTACTAAATATTTTGTTCCCAATTCCATTATTTTAATGTGTAATCATAGTAATAAGACAACATACTTAAAAAAAATGTTAACAAGAGGTCCAGTCTTTTCAAATTCTTCCAATCTTTTCTAAATCTTGATTTTTGCCAAATTTGCCGTCTTTGAATGAGGAAAGAAATATGTCATATGTCAGAAAAAAAGAAAATTAGAGGGGCCTGTTCATTAATCAAGATGTAGATGTCTAGGCCGCAAAGCTGTCTCAATAATAGGCCCCATGATGAATTGAGGGTAAAATCTCGGCTTCGGAACTAGAGCGCTACAGGCTCGAATCCCTACATAGCAAAAGACATGTCATGTATATGCGTCTGGCGCACGTTAAATTTGACATCTAGGATAGAAATCCTACAGCGTGCGTGGAAGATTATCGGCAGGGATGCTGTTTCAAGTCCCGTCCTTGTCATCTGACCACGGTCTAAAGTTGTGAGGTCCTCTTCAAAATATCCCTCGTGTTTCTCAAAAACTGAGTATTGATACAACTTAGCAGTGCCAACCAAATCTTATCTTTTTATATACGACTTAAATTGTGAAGTTAGCATATCTTAAAGTATCCTTAAAAAATGTCGTCCATTTTTGGATGCTTCGTCTGCTTACACATTTCTAAAGGCCTTCAATCTTGTATAAATCACATCCAAGCTTATAGAAGCAGAAAATATCGAATTGTAACCTTTGAGAAGCATTTCAAAGGAATTTATTTATTTCAGTATTCAAACGTGTGTATGCAGTGAAAAAGTAACACAATGTGACAAAATAAAACTGAGCAGTGCCTGCTGTTTCTATCTATGGAAACTATCAACCATAAAATATACGATTTTAATACGGCGCCGTACAGTTTTAGTAGCACTGGAGTAATGTATGACCCAGAATAGATGACGGACATGCGAAGGGTTTGAAATCACATCGATATGCTTCAATCCGAAATATCAATAATGTCAACTGATGCTTGAACATCATGCTTCACGAGGCATGTCGCTTCGGATATTAATGCAAATATACGGGGCGAATGTCAGTATAAAAATTCGATATGGCATATTTTCCGAAAAAGAATGAAAATGTTCAAAGACCCAAGACTATGTTTTTCACTATTCATTTTTTTTTTCATTTTAATGTTGTTTGATAGATGTTAAAATATCAATGGCCTTTCAGATAGAAGCAAAAGAAAAAAAACAAACTTTGCGGCAATATTTGCAAAATCGATAACTGTCAGTGTTCCTCGTAAAACATTCCTTATTATTCTGCTATATTTAACTATATTGAAGTAAGCAGACTTTTCTCTTAAATCCCTTAAAATATTTTTAGGAGTTTAAATGGATCTTTCATGATTGTATTCTATCCTAGAGCTACATTTTTATTTCGAATCAAGGCAGGAAATCATTTGGTTTTACACCGATAGACATTAATAATCCACTGAAAGAATGAAAATTTTAAGCAATATATAAACAATATATTTATATCGATTATAAGAAATTAGCTTCCATTTTTAAACAAAAATGAAGTTTATTGCTTTTAACTTCTAAAAATGTTTTACTTCTTGAGAAATTTAAACAATTGAAAAATAAATATATTTATTCAACCATTTAAGCAAACATATAATATGAATCAATTGGAAATTATGGATGACACCACTGATTTTGTTTAACATAGAAAACATCTCCTCATAGAGACTTGTCCTTAGCCTTAATACTTAACCTAAATTCTTCTGTTTAGATTTAAATGAATGATTTCTGCGATGTTTATTCAAATCTAATTGGTGAACAATTTTGAGGTTCATTATACATTAGGGTGGGTCTAAAAAATCGATTTTTCGAATATCGAATTCAATTACGGCGCAAAACTTGTGCATGACCATTCTAATCAATGGAAAAATATGGAAAAAATTCTAACTTTAATCTTAAAATCACGCAAACAGCCTAAAGTTTGGAAGAAATGAAACAAAACAACAATATTTAGAAAATAGCCAAAATAAATCTATTTTTCGAGTATCGAATTCTAATAGGGCGCAAAAGTTGTGAATTACCATACTAATCAACGGAAAAATATGAGAAAAAATTATAATTTTAATCTTCAGTTCACGCAACAGGCCTAAAGGTTGGAGAAAATGACAAAAAAATCTCAAAATTTACTTTTACGTTGAAATTATACAAGCTACAGTTTTTGGTTTCTATTTTAAGCTCTATGTTACATATAACACCATTCTTCCATCCTGTGTTTGTTACTGTACCATCACTACCAATTGCTTCCAGTTCATTAATGTCAACATTATTATCTTCCAGGTGTTTAAGAATGCACTTGGCTATATCACTACCGATTCCACTTACTGGTGTGATGTGACCGACATATTGTTCATCAGGTTCACGTATCACACTAATGTGCTCCTCTCCCCTTATTTTTCGGTATATTTTAGTTCTTATATTTTCTTAAAAGACAGCATTATGTTTTCTACCATCAAAATATATGCCCTTTGTTAATATTAGCCGATCCATTATTTGTCCTATAACTTGTCGTGTCTTGTTTTATTCTCCTCATCTTGCTTTTATCGATCACTAGCGACGTATATTTTTCAGAAATCATTCCAAGATCATATAAAACAATGGAAGCAATAACAGCTGTAGCTCTATCAGAAACGCCAAATCTATCACTATCTGTGAACAGGACTGCTTGATAGTTGGACTGAAGGTTCACAGGAATGTTATAGTTGGACCGAAAGTGCACAGACTAATGTTCTAGGTGGACTTGCGTTAGAACAGGTTTTTGCGAAGAAGAGCAAGAATGGCAACAAGGTGGAACACACGTGCTTTCTCTTTTTTTCGTTCGGCTAGATGTGCTGGAGAGGTGAAGAATGGATGTGAAGTGATGTCGCCTTCCCTTTTTTTGGATTCCTGTCTTTACGAGTTGCTGCTTGGTTTTCCAATCATTTTTCCGTGAGATGAATTGAAGCGGCTGCCATGTGCTTGTAAGGACATATTATCCTAATGACTTCAGCATCACAGGTGTCCCTACAAAAAGTGTAGCATGATGGAGATCTCGGCTTCGAGTCAATGATTTTTCGATCTTCAAATTTTCTTCCTGAGTTTAAGCATGCGTTGGTAAGACTTTTTTTTCAACTGCAGTTGAAGCTTCCTTTTTCCCAATATGTTGCAACATTTTTATACTAGTTAACCCTCTGAGTGTTTCACACGAATTTCTACGTTGACCTTGGACAACCCCAAAATCGTTAAACACGCATTTCAACGTGTGGTCGAAAACACCCCGAAATCGGTTTGCACTGAATTTTACGTTCATTGCGAACTGTCTCTAAAGTGTAACACACGTACTTTTCCTAATTTCTTACCCCCCTTTCTTGGTTTGACATCTTGATTGATTATCCGGGGAGAGCACAGGTCAACACAATGAAGACTTATAAGGATGTACTTACTGCAAATTGGAGATGGCACAGGATCCGAAACCCCACTCTCCCCTGTGGTGTGGGGAATTTTAATGCTATTTGCATTGAGGTTATATTTCCGGAAGAATTGCAGTTTTTGTTTAATGTCAGCCTGGTTTGATGCTATATTATGTTTCAAGTACTATTCTTTTAATACAATTTATGTGATGTAAGATTTTTTTTCAATGCCTCAATGCTTTAAAGATCCATATCGAATGGTTACGTAAAATAGATATTGTGGTTTAAGTAAAATAGATTTTGTTCCAATACCGCATTCAAGCATAAAAAAATTGAAAGCCTAGGGGAAGCTAAGAAAATCTGCTATTTATATATAGTTGAACAGTGTTCTTGAATCAACACATTTCACCCACGTTCAACTAGTTTTATGATATTAATGTAAACTTCTTTCATATTAATAATCTCCATCTACTCATTTTTCATTTATAAAAATAGAGTAAAATTAAATTTTTGTCAAAAAATAGAGCAAGTTTTAAGGTATATGAAAATGATGCATTATTTTTATTGTTTTATCTTTCAGATCAAATCGAAAATTTCAGTTTTACAATTATTTCATTATATATGTATTTGATTTTTATTAAAAAAATTAATTTTCAGGTTTAAGTGTAATTTTTTAGACTAGAACAGATTTTAACTTCATTATTACAACATTTAGAAAAATATGATTTAAATTCATAAAAATTACAATGAAAAAATTCATTCCGAAAGATAATTATCATTTTATTAAATAATTATTAGCCGGAAATTTATTTTTAGGTCACTCTGAACTGAAAAAATAACGTACATGGAAATAAAAATTAAAGAAAGTGGAAAAAAATTTTATTTTTTACATTGTAAAATATTTTCTTTTTGTTAAAGGCAGGGGAAAATATAGTTTAGATGAAAACGTTATCGACTAAATTTAATGTTTGGGTGTGTGATCTTATCAGACTTTTAATAATCTTATTATGAGACTGATAATATCTGCAGCTTAACTCTCTTACGTTTATTTGAATAATCAATGAAGATGTTTATTTCTTGCTTAAAATAAAAGAAGACAAAAATATTTCTCAGAAAATATTATACGAATACTGTATTTGCGCATTAGTTCCTTGAAGCACAATTTTTTTCCTGATGTGTTATTAAGCATTCTTCTATAAATGATTAAAACTATATAGCTAAATTGAATTGCTTTCGGAAAATGCATGCCAACTGCAAGTTAAATTTTCATTCATGCTCTGAGAAAAGAAATCCACTAATATATGTTAGAAACCATTGATACATCCAGATCCACTAGTAACAACTTTGAAGACTGATCACTCAGTAATAATAGCAGTCTCTGGCTTTGGATTATTTCAAAATATTACCGTCACCTGCCAGATCATGTGTTTTATTACATTATCTTATGCGTGCATGCTGTAATTTGTAAGGTGTAATTTTTTTTTATAAAATTATGATTTATCTGCTCCATTTTCTTCATTCTGAACTTTAATAAATAATATTTCAACTGTAAATAAAATATTTATTTTCTATATGTTTTGACATTTTTTATTTTATTTAACTTATTTGAAGAGTAAAGGGTCAGTTTTAAGCTTGTTAAATTTGCTTTATATTTTCGAAAAGAACGGTACGATACGAAACGGCCCCCAAACTTTTTTGTATTCCTCACCGACAACGGCCAAAACATCTATGAAGTGTCACTATTTTGTCGTCAATTAACAATTTTTACCAATGATACCATTTTAATAACTTTTACTGATCTTAAAGAGCACGGGAATTTTGTCAGAAGTATTTCTTCAGTGAATCAATCATGCTATACCCACTGGCGGATTTTGTCAGTATGGGGACACAGGCGCAAAATTGCTGTGAGGCCCCTCCCCCTACCCAATGTCGAAAATTCATCTTCGGCTTAGTATTACGATATAGATCGAATAG